>CAJHQQ010002712.1:0-59335 GCA_905132885.1 Moricandia moricandioides
AAATGATATCGACAAAGATACATATTATATTTTAATATAAATATTTATTAATTGAGGTTTCGTACTCATATAATTTTATTAAAAAATTTATATTTGTTGTAACAAAATTATTATTTTTATTAATATGAATATTTATTCACTTAAACTTCCTACTCTATGCAAATTTTGAAATTAACATGTTTATGTATTTTGTATGTGATATATATTTTAATTTAAATGATATTAATATATATATATATATATAATATGAATATATATGAAATGAGACTTCATATTTATATGATTTTATGATCATTTATATCTTGTTATAACAAAAAAATAAAAAATAAACCATTGATCACAAGAAATTTCAATGTGGATTTTAACAATCTTAGTAATTTATAATTTTGTTAAAAAAATCAAAATATAGCATATATGAAAAAATCTATCTTTTTATTATATGATTAATTTGATTTTTTTAATTTCTTTTAAGAATATAAAATTAAAAAAAAATGATGGATGATACAAAAATTGTTATCAAATCTTTATTATTCAAAATCAATAATTTTCATATATTTGTTAACCAATATTAGATAATTCTGTAGTTTTTATTTAAGGAAAGAATCAGTAATACAATACTAATTATTTTAATAGTTAGTTAATCCAGTTTATTCTCTTCTTCATAGGACTGGGCATTTTACCCAGACCCGACCCAAAAAAATGGTTCGGGTTGGGTACGGGTAATGTCATTTTACCCTATTGGGTCTTGTTGTAGAGGATCCGCGGGTCTTGGACCCGACCAAACCCGAGACACGATAGGGTACCAGAAATACCCAAAACTTCTAGTATATATTAAATATATATGGATATTTTAGCATATTTTTGGCATTAAGGATTTTTTGGGTATGTTTTTTGGTATATTTTTGGGTTTTATGTAAAATTATAGATTTTAAAAAATATAGTTTAATTAATCAAAAAAATTTGGGTATTTTTCATGTATTCGGGTCAAATTTTAAATAAAATTTTAGATTTTTTGGGCATTTAAACTATTTTCAGATTTTTTTGTGTATGTTTCTGGGTATTTTCGGGTCGGACCCGGTAGGACCCGACCTGGATCCGAACCGAAAAAATTTTAATTACCCTATTGGGTCTCACATCTAAGACCCGAACCGACCCGGACCCGACAGGACCCAAATTGAACCCGAACCGACAAATTCTAATTACCTTATTGGATCTAAATATCTAAGACCCGAAGGACCCGGACCCTACAAGACCCGATCCGAACCCGACCCGAGGACCCGAATGCCCGAGCCTACTTCTTCATGAAGTTCATCTGTTTTGCATGAAATCTTATGCAGTGACTGACATCTTCTACATATATGTGATTGCATTTTGTCTGGATTATAAGGGTTTTGCTAGTGTTCAAGACTTGAAAGTTGTGTGTGCAAACATATTTTGTTTTTGAAGTTCATATATCTATAGTTTATTCCTTTGAACATCCATAGTTTTAACTAACTCCTACATAGTGAATTACATATTCCGCAAATAGGCTACCTAATTTTGTATTGTTTATGGACACAGTTTTACTTGATTGTTTAGGAATTTTTCTAGTGTTACTTAATTTGTTTATGAAATTATTTAATCCAATTTATATTCTTTTGAACATGCATGTTTTTATACTATAATTTAATCTTATGTAGTGAATGACATAATCTACAAATATATATGCCATAGACTTGGTATTGAATAGAGATGTCAAAGTAGACCACAAACGGCAGATTATGTCCAAGTAGTCCAGTAGATGGACGAGTTGAGACATGTATATACAAACCGCAATCCATGGTGTGGCGGGCTGGCCCGCATGGACCAAAAAATCGAGTCCACTGCACTTGGGCTACTTGGATGCGGGTTAGCCCGCTTAACATTTAAAAAACTAAGAGTTTTGATAGAATATAAAGATTATGAATAATTTAAGACATAAGTATTTTCCTAAAAAAAATTATAATAAAAATCTTTTTCAGCCATTTAAAATACAAATAAAGAGAAAGATATATAAAAGAACAAGCACGAACAAGACATCTAAAAAACAACATACACAAAAAGTGGATTGTGTAATCAACTATTTCAACACTTTAACTTCTTTCACTTGCTTTGTATCAGCAGACATAATAGATTTATGGATGATCTTTAATATTCACAGAATAAGGGTGTTGCAAAATATATCTTTTATACTCTTTCGTTTTTATATAATTATTTTATCGTTTCTTATTGAAAAATGAACATATTTCAATCTAATGTATATCATTTACCAAAAAAAAAAAAAACTTCACAATTTTTTTTATAAATCACATTCATTCTAAAAGGACATTCATAGCATGAAAATTACATATCATATTTTAAACATTCTGAGCAGAGACACGCGGGTTGGTCCGCAAAACTGCTTAGCTATGCGGAGCGGGTTTGAACATATATATATATATATATATACATGCGGCGGACCGACCTGCACAATCCATAAAAAAAATGAATCTACTACGAGTTAGGCTAATTGGACGCGGATTGACCCGTCTGACATATTTAGTATTGCATAACATTTTCTATGGTTTGTTTACATGTGTTGCAAGTGTTACGTCGTCCTTATGCTTCTTTTTCTTTTTCTTTTTTTAACTAGAGATTGGCTAAAGTGAATCACATATTCTACAAGTCTGTTGTGTGACATTTGTATTGAGTGATCACATTTTCCATGGAGTGTGTTTAACCAACTTTTGTTTACTCCAATATCTTCCTTTGAATACACATGCTTTTGACTTAAGATCATATCCTCTGCGATTGAATAGTTTATTGAATCATGCCAATTATGAACTATATCTTTCTCACCTTTTAAAAGATTTTGCAAATATTATTAGGGGGGTTAATTTTGGCCTAATAAACTTCTTTTGTTTCTCAAATTTCTCATATCGGTCAATCCAGTTTATTCTTTGATAATGTATCCATGCTTTCTGATATGAAACTAACTATATATGAATTGTGCCAATCTTAAAGTAATTGCTTTCTCTTTCACCAATTACCTACCATGGCATAAAAGATGGTACAAGTCATTCTTTTTCAGTGTTGTCTCACTTCAGTTTTCTTTTTCCGGAAATCTATATTCTCTGGGAACAGAGCTTTTTAGCATATTCAGAGAATAACTGTTACAAAAAGTCGAATTTTGTGTGCAAAAAGAATCCTTCATGCAATTTTTTTATCTTTTTTTTATAATAGAGTTTTAAAACCCAAAACATGGAAGAAAAAAAAAGCTATAAACTAACCATGTGAATATGTGATGGTGGTAATGTGGCACAATGGCAGGTGGACTTCAAGTTGCAAAGAAACATGGATTCGAAATGATCCCAATATATTTTATCATATGGCTACGCGGATATGGACATATTATTTAGGGTTTGTTTGAATACCTGAAAGCTCGTCTTTCTATAGGTTGCACCTCCCTTTAAGAATAAGTTTGAATCTTTCTATAGATTTGGGATACTCTTAAGTTAATAAAAAGGTTATAAACTTGATATGAGGAGTAACATATAGATCAAAGTTTATAACAAAAAGCTAGAAAACATATAAATGGATATTATCCATTCAACTAATCAAACCAAAACCAACAAGATATCATATAAAAAACTTATAAGAAAACATAGGAATACCCAACAGAATTTTTTCCTGAATTAAATTTGTCAAGAATTATTGATGATATCCTCACAAAAAAATCAACAAAATAAACTTAGTGGAAAATTTATCATAAATTTTGACGGCTTCCCAACTGAATTAAATAAATATTTATTTTTAATAAATCCATTAGAAACCTATCAAATATTTCTCAGGAACTTTCGAAGGAATTAAATAAATATTTATTTTAATAAAAAAATTCTAAAGAAATTAAATAAAATTTTATTTTTCTAAATCTAAAAAAAATCCGGACAGATTTCCAAAGAAATTTAAATAAATATTTATTTGTTACATAAATTATTTATTTCTTCTGGAATCCATATCAAATTATTTTGAGTAAATCCATCAAGGAATTTCTAACAAAAAAATTCCCAACGAAATCATGAAAGAAATTAAATAAATATTTATTTTACAAATTCATCAGAAATATTTACTGGTTTTTAACATAACTAAATACTTGTGTTTAATAAATTTTTGGGAATTCCTCATGAATTATTTATTCATTAAATCAGTATGGAATTGTGAGAAGTTTCCAACAGATTTAAATAAATAGTTATTTTATTAAATCCTTCAGAAATCCGTTAAAATTTTCTGAAAAAAATAAATAAAATATATTTTTTATTTATCAAAAAATCCGTCAGATTCATCAAAAATTCCAAATGGATTTTAAAAATATTTATTTTTATTAAATTTGTTAGAACTCCGTTAGAGATTCCTGACAGATTCTAAACTGATATATTTGTGCCATGACCATTATGATGATATTTCTTATCATTACTTTCTAATTCTTCACAGGCGATGTTAATTGTTCAATCGAAAATTGTCATGTGCTGAAAGTATGCACAAATTCAGTGGAGAAATATTTAAAAGACGTTTATCGAATATAAAAATGATTACAAAATTTTTAATACAAGATCTTACGTAAAGAAAGTGTCTTTGAAAAGAACAAGGCAAACAAAGAAAACCTAATCTTGTGGCGAAATGTATGTAAGTTTGTCAATGCCTATCGATCTTCCTTCATTTCTCTAAGTTATTAGGCTGACTATTAGATTAAAGTGGACCAAGCTCAGTTACTTGATGGGTAACGTAATCCATTTCTAATAATAATTTGGTTAGCCGTGTGAAACAAGCCCTTAATAAGCAACCAACTCAAGCTGGAGAAAGTCCAAAAACTGTATCTTCTACAGATATGAAAGGGATGAAACTACCGATCACTTGTTTTTGCATGTTTTCGCTGATCAATTTAATTTATGATTCGGTTCTCCTTGAAGTCTTTTTTTGTACGCATATTATACGATGGTTAGGAATCTGGAAACCAAGAGAAAAATTATTCTAAGTTAGCAAGACTGAACATCTTGGATATGTAATGAGAAAGACTAGGAACAGAAACGGTGAACTTTGGGGCTAAGGTGATTACTTTCAATT
The DNA here is from genome assembly GCA_905132885.1 of Moricandia moricandioides. NCBI lineage: Eukaryota > Viridiplantae > Streptophyta > Magnoliopsida > Brassicales > Brassicaceae > Moricandia > Moricandia moricandioides. The sequence goes on from CAJHQQ010002712.1 coordinate 5,119, forward strand.
TTGATCGATCTGTTGAGATAAGCTTGAAGTAGCTTAAGAAACAAGGTGTCTATCTCCTACCGAGTTATGGATTAGGAAATAGGAAAGTTTGTTATGATTAAGAGTTATCTAATCATAGAATACCTAATGAGTTTAGGATTATTATCTTCTTATATATAGAGTTGTAGACATACAACTTATATACGATTTGAGAGATTGAGTTTGTGTGCTTGAGTTTTGAGTTAGTTTCTCAAGTTTAATAAAGAGAGTCATTCTTTATTTGTGTTTCTATTCAATCTTTGGAATTCTATATTTGGTATCAGAGCTAAGGAAAAGATGAGCAGTGAAATTGTTGCGACAACCGGGAAAACAAAAGAAGGAGGTGGATCATCTTCCATTCAATGCCCTATGCTCAACTCGACAAATTACACGGTATGGGCCATTAGGATGAAGATTGCACTTAAGGTTCATAAAGTTTGGGATGCTGTGGAAGAAGAAACAGTTACTAGCGAGAAAAACGACATGGCGACCGCATTGTTGTTTCAGTCCATACCCGAAGTTTTGATCCTACAAGTTGGTGAGATGGAAAGTGCAAAGAAAATATGGGAAGCAATTAAAGCCAGACATGTCGGAGTTGAACGAGTAAAAGAGGCTAGATTGCAAACCTTGATGAATGAATTTGATCGGCTCAAGATGAAGGATACTGAAACGATTGATGACTTTGGAGGAAAAATAGCCGAGATAGCTTCAAAATCAGCAGCTTTGGGTGCAAGCATAGAAGAATCTAAACTCGTAAAAAAATTTCTTAAAAGCCTCCCACGGAAGAAATACATTCACATGGTAGCTTCCTTGGAACAGGTCTTAGACCTCAATAGTACAAGTTTCGAAGACATCATTGGCCGCCTTAAGGCGTATGAGGAACGCATTAATGATGATGAGGATGTACAAGAAGAACAGACCAAACTAATGTACTCAACTACTGATCCACCTGCAACGCAATCCAATCGTGATTCTGGTAGAGACTATCGATATCGAGGACGTGGAGGAAGAGGCTATTACAGAGGACGAGGCAGAGGCCGGTTCTATGGCCCGCGAGATACATCAAGGGTTGTATGCTATCGATGTGATAAAACAGGGCACTACGCCTCTGATTGTCCCGACCGTCTACTCAAACTGCAGGAAGCTCAAGAGAATGAAGGAAGTGACACACAAGGCGCAGACGAACTAATGATGCATGAGGTAGTCTATTTGAATGAGAAAAATTGCATTCTGGATAAGTATGAAACAAACAACGACAAGGAAGATATATGGTATCTGGATAACGGAGCAAGTAATCATATGACAGGAGATCGAAAATATTTCTCTATGATCGATGACTCAATCACTGTAAAAGTACGATTCGGAGATGATTCGTGAATCGATATCAAAGGGAAGGGTACCATATTCTTCGTGGACATGAACGGGGAAGCTAGAAAACTGACCGATGTGTATTTCATACCCGACTTGAAAAGCAATATTATAAGCTTAGGACAAGCAACAGAGTCAGGGTGTGACGTACGGTTAAGAGGAGAGTACTTGACAATGCACTATCAAAACGGAAAATTACTTGTTAGAGCAAACAGATCAAAGAATCGTCTATATAAGGTCTGTATGGGAATTCGAGATGACACTCAGCTGTTCCTAAATGAAGTAAGTGAAGCAAACCGTTGGCATGCAAGATTAGGGCATGTTAATCACAACACGATGAGAACAATGGTGCAAAAGGAACTCGTCAATGGTGTACCAAACATCCAAACAAGCAGAGAAGTCTGCTCATCTTGCTTACTTGGGAAGCAAACAAGACAAGTATTTCCACAAGCCACTGCCTATCGAGCATCTAAACTCGAACTTATTCATGGGGATCTATGCGGCCCAATTATCCCAAGTACGTCAGCTGGAAATAAATACATCTTCGTGCTCATTGATGATCATTCAAGGTATATGTGGACGATTTTATTAAAAGAAAAAGGTGATGCAATCAGTAAATTCAAGAAACTAAAGGGCATCATTGAACAAGAAACAGAGGAAAGGATTGTAACTCTTCGAACGAATAGAGGTGGAGAGTTTGTGTCACAAGAATTCAACAACTTCTGCGAAGAAACGGGTATAAAAAGGCATCTCACTGCTCCATATACTCCACAACATAACGGAGTGGTGGAAAGGAGAAATAGAACTTTAATGGAGATGGCCAGGAGCATACTTAAACATATGCATATGCCAACATACCAGTGGAGTGAAGCCGTAAGACACACGACATACCTTATTAATCGGATCGGCACAAGATCACTCAAGGATTGCACACCATACGAAGTGTATCGAGGTAAAAATCCCAATATTAATCACTTAAGAATTTTCGGCTGTATAGGCTTCGCAAAGACTGAGAGAATCCAACTGAAGAAACTAGACGACAGGTCAAAAATGCTCGTTCATCTTGGGACAGAACCAGGGTCGAAGGCATATCGCCTACTAGACCGGTGACTCGCAAAATAGTGGTGAGTAGGGATGTAGTATTTGACGAGTCTAAAGGATGGAATTGGACAAGGCATGATACAGAAATATGGAAAGACTTCGTGGTCACACTTGGAGAATTTGGGAATCATGGTATTGATATAACGATGGAGAGAGATGAGAATAACCAAGTCAATGAGAGCCAAATCCTTCCCACTAGTTCTGAGACTAATGAAGGATATGAAGAAGAGACAGAGTATGAAAGTACATTAAGAAGAAGTGAAAGGCAAAAATCAAAACCAAAGTACCTAGAAGACTATGTCCTGCTCGCAGAAGAAGAAGGAGAAACTTTACTAATGGTCTTAAACAACGAACCAAGAAATTTTCATGAAGCGTGTGAGTTAAAAGAATGGATTGAAGCCTGTGATGATGAAATACGTTCTATCCTAAAGAACGAGGTCGGGAGTCTTGTTGATCTACCATATGGAGTTAAACCTATCGGACTGCGATGGATCTTCAAGATCAAGAGAAATGCTGATGGAACTATCAACAAGTACAAAGCTAGGTTGGTAGCAAAAGGTTATGTGCAGCAGTATGGAGTGGATTTTGAAGAAGTATTCGCACCCGTGGCGAGATTAGAAACCATACGGTTACTCATCAGCATTGCAGCGACGAAAGGCTGGGAAATACATCATCTTGATGTCAAGACTGCCTTCTTGCATGGAGAACTGGACGAGACCGTATACGTGACACAACCTGAAGGGTACGACGTAAAAGGAAGTGAACACAAGGTCTATAAACTCCATAAAGCATTGTATGGACTAAGACAGGCACCAAGGGCCTGGAACACCAAGCTTAATCATATACTACTCGATTTGGGATTTAAGAGGTGTTCGAAGGAACCTTCGGTATATAGGAAAAACGTAAGTAGCAGCCTTCTTGTTGTTGCATTGTACGTTGACGACCTGTTTGTTACAGGAGCAAGTCAAGAAGTTATACGAAACTTTAAACAAGAGATGGCATCGACTTTCGATATGAGTGACCTTGGCAAGCTCTCTCTCTCTACCTCGGGATCGAAGTGAATCAGTTTGAGGAAGGTATATCACTGAACCAGACTCGATATGCTATTAAAATACTCGAGGAGAGCGGTATGAGAAACTGTAATTCAGCTCATATACCAATGGAAGCCGGTTTAAAACTTTCAAAATCTCTTAGTGAAAAAGACATTGATGCAAAGGCTTATAGGAGGAACGTCGGATGCCTTAGATATCTCATACATACACGACCTGACTTATCTTTTGTCGTTGGGGTCTTGAGTCGCTATATGCAACAACCTAAAGTGTCACACGGTGCTGCTATGAAACATTGCCTAATATATCTCCATGGAACCACTTCGTTTGATTTAATCTTCAAACGTGCAACACCAGAGATACCCAAGCTCATTGGCTATAGTGATAGCAGCCACAACGTTGATCCATACGATGGGAAAAGCACTACAGGTCATATTTTCTACCTTGGAGATAGCTTAATTACGTGGTGCTCGCAAAAACAAGAAACAGTAGCTTTGTCATCCTGTGAGGCTGAGTTCATGGCAGGAACTGAAGGAGCTAAGCAAGCCATATGGCTTCAAGAATTGTTGAGCGAAGTCACCGAACAACTGTGCAGTAAAGTGGTCGTGAAGAAAGACAATCAATCTGCAATTTCGCTCACAAAAAACCCAGTCTTCCATGGTAGAAGCAAACACATACACTCTAGATACCACTTTATACGAGAATGCGTGGAGAAAGGACAAATTTGTGTGGAGCACGTCTCAGGAGATAAGCAAAAGACAGATATATTGACCAAGGCATTGGGAAGGATCAAGTTCATAGAAATGAGAGATCTCATTGGCGTTGAAGATTTATCAAAAAAGGATTTCAAGCTTAACGGGGAGAATGTTGAGATAAGCTTGAAATAGCTTAAGAAACAAGGTGTCTATCTCCTACCGAGTTATGGATTAGGAAATAGGAAAGTTTGTTATGATTAGGAGTTATCTAATCATAGAATACTTAATGTGTTTAGGATTATTATTTTCTTATATATAGAGTTGTAGACATACAACACATATATGATTTGAGAGATTGAGTTTGTGTGCTTGAGTTTTGAGTTAGTTTCTCAAGCTTAATAAAGAGAGTCATTCTTTATTTGTGTTTCTATTCAATCTTTGGAATTCTATACGATCCAGGCAAATAATTAGAAGGGATTTGTAAAGAAGGTATATCCAGATTTATTCCAGAAAAGTACATTCTCAGTTTAACTTCTACATCTTTTGGCAGCTTTTAGACAAAACAATAATGTCATTGATATTCTTAGTCAAAATAAAATTTTAAAAGGCCGGTGGTTTTATGACATTATATTAATTAGGCGACGATTATTAGAACGTTAAATAAGAGTTAAAAATAGTGGTTTAATACCGATCCATAACACGAACGATAGACATGACAAATCTATAACATGCATACATATTCAGAAATATTATTATTTTTCTTTCATTTCTTACCACGCAAATCCTTGAAGTAAGCTTTTGGGCATTTTTCGAAATCTCTCCTGACAATATAGCCATCCTTTCCAGGAGCTTTCAACATCTTCTCTTCCTTTTTCGAGCCCGAGCCAATCCACCAAAGTAGACCTACGACTGCTCCAACGACTCCAACGATGCCTATGACTTTTGTTGCGGTATCACAAAACTCTAACTTCTCTTCTTTTTTATTCTTCTTCATCTTGTTGCTGTTCATTTTGGTACGATAAAAAGAAAAGTTCTCCTCTCGTTTCTGTTTTTTTCTTGAGTAAAAAGGAAGGATTCATCTGATTTATATAGTTGTAACTTGGAGTATGCAACTGCGAGTCAACATATATCGGTTTCCAAGGGAAGAATATTAAAGTTCTTATTATCAGTTAATGTAATTTGATGGGAACTGAAAAACGTAGTAAAAGATGTGTCTACTCTACAGTCAACTAAGATAACTACAGTGGGAACTTAAACAATTTAAAGCATTTGTTTCCCGTTCTTTCCCAAAATAAAAGAAAATAGTAATATGAGATTTTACTGATATTGATTGGGAAATTTTGAGATAAGTCGAGAAGACAATATACGAGTAAATCTTCGATTTGCATAATTTCAACTTAATGTGCTATGGAATCTAATAATAATGTGTAATAGAGACTGGAAGGTTACAGAAGATTGCAGCTAACCAAAGTCGTTCCCCAAGCTTGACAATGTTTCTCAAGCTTGGAAGTAAAATAGGAGTAGTTGTACCCTAAATTAAGAATTTGAATCGGTTTTATTACCGAGACTGAGATTCAACTACATGATTACATTATTGTCACTTGGCATCAAAAGTTATTAACAATGCCTCAGTTTTCGAATTATCTTCTGCTTTAAAGTAAAAATCGGTAATCACTTAGCAATGCATGATCGTTTTTTTAACTATGGATAGAATGTCAAGATGGACAATGAGATGGACCAAGTGTATGTTTTCTATAACTCCTCTGCGGAGACGAGAGATCGTTTATTCTTTGAATGCATTTACTCATCGCAGACTTGGGAGTACCTCACAAAAGGAATCCTAAAACGCTCATATACATCCAAGTGGAGTGAAATTAAGAAGATTTGTCTCAGAAAAGAGTCTTGTAGTGGAGAAAGAGTTTTGTATCAGATTTGTGACGCAGTGTGCAATTCATGCATTGCGGATGGAGAGGAATAGAAGAAGACATGGGGAAATCTCATAAGCAGGTGCAAGTGTTCAAAAAAGATTGTTGAGAAGAGTGTCCGAAACAAGCTTAGCTTGAATAGCAAGAATGAGTAAATAACAAATTTTTAATTTTTTATGCACTTGATGTGGAAAAAAAAATTGATGAATACAAATTAACAATTTGGGCCGTAAAAATTCTTTTTACCTACATTATACATTATTTCAGTTAAAATATTTAAAATTTAGAGGCGAAATAAGTTCTTATAAATGTTATATATCAATTTTATATAACCGAAAGTTGAAATCTTCAATCATAATTTTGTGAGTAAAAGCTAAAACATTGCTTAATGATGATAAATATTTAGCTTTTGGACTTGCAAAGAGTAAATTTTAACAGAAACTGTAAAATATTTTATTAATAGCTTTTTCTAACCCGTGCCAAAACATGAGATCATAACTGAAATCTAAAATTCTTGCCAAAATGCGAGATTTTTATTTCATAAAAATTCATTATAGAAAGAGATAAATTACACCCAAATTTTTATGTTTAATAGATTACTCTATCAAATAGTTTTAACAGGTGCTAAAACGTGAGTTTATAATTTTTATGTTTAATCTGCCTCCACACCCCTAGACGTTAAACTTTGATAGCGAGTTTTTTTTCCTTGCGACTATATCCGATCTAACGAATGTTGATTTTTTTACTCGTGCACAAAGATTAAAGGCAATTCTAAAATTAATATTACATGATAATAATAATCCAAACAAATATCATAAGAAAAATGATTTATGTGTTCGATAAGGTGTTAAATATTTTTATTTCATCAAATATACAAAAGAAACATATTCGAATAAATATATATCTGTAAAAATTAAATTAATTAATACACATGAGATTTACTATAGAAAATTTGCTGACTTGTTATACAAAATATATCATAAAATAGTATAAAATCAATATGATGTATGGAACATTTCCAAAGATAACAAAAGAAAGATTGCTACTACTTCATTTTGGACGTGTGGAAATGGAACCAAATGCTCATGCAGCTAAATTTGTAGACCTACAATATTCAAACTCTTGTTCAGTTTTAGGCTTTTTAAGAAATTTAATATACTTACAATACTTATGTAAGGATTTTTTAACCCTTCACCCGAAGATTTTTTCTACTATATATATTTAGAAAAATTTAAATTTGAATTTAATGTTTAATATTTAATGTTTATTTATTGTAACTATTTTTCCGTGACAGTATTATTTTTGCAATATATTACAATTTTAAAATAAATTTAATAGCACTTTTCGTAATATAATATTATGAAGAAAATTTTTGAGATACTGTTTATATATTAGTAACATAAATATAACTAGTTTTAATATTAAAAAATCTGTGGTAAAGGCTCACAGATATGAGTATTGCCACTTGAGTTTGAATCCGGCCACGTGAGACGCTTTAGGTGGTGAGAAAACGTGGATTATGCAGATTTTTGGTGATTAGTCACTAGAAAGCCTATAAGATCACACTATGGTTATCAAAAAAAATGTTTGAGTTCAACTCAAATGGGAATCAATGATTAAATTTTACAGGGGACAAAAATATTTTTAATCAATCATGTTATAAAATAATATAAAATTTATTAGTCATATAATTATTATATTTTTATTTTACTATTTTATATGTTTATTGGTTACATTAAATAGAGTCATTATATAAAAATTAACTTAAGAATAATCTATAACTTTTGATAAAATAAAATATTTAAATTCAAAAATTATAGGATAAAAATGAAAATTATAGTATTTTTTGTAGTGGGATGGGTAAGATATAAAGGTTATAAATTTATGTATTGTCTAAGTAATATATGCTGACATATTAAATTTTTTGAAAATAAATAAAAATAAAATAGTGTATATTATGAAGGTAAATTCATAAATGTGTGTTCTAAACTTTTAGGGGGGTTATTGGTACAAAACATTTTGTGAAATTTGATGATTTTTAAAGTTGAGAAAATTTTAAAAATTAAAAAGATTCATCAAATATTTGTATATAGATTTTCATTAACTGTTAATGTGTTGTATAGAATTTCATTGATTATCATTAAACTAATAATGATATGACAAATGAAAAGAGAATAACAATAATATATGCAACTAGTGTTGGATTAAAACTTCTTCAATTATTTTGTCCATGAAAATTTAAATATTTTGTTCTCAAAATTTTCATAAGTCCAAGAGTTTTCAATCCACATACCTTTTTGTTTCATAATAGAACACATGTTAATGACAGATGTATTTTGTCAACACTTCTCATATAGTTTCGTAACTTTAATTAATTATTAAAAATATGCTCTTTGTTTTGAATTAATATTTTATGTTATATCAGTTCTCATATAGTTTTATAGTTATTTTGTTGTGTGTTTGTATGTGGGTGTTTTCTTTTGAAAAGGGTATGTGGGTGTTTTTATTACATGAATTTGAAAATCTTATGAATATAGATACTAATTTCAAAGTGGAGTCTCATAATTAAAAGTAAAAAAAAATTATATTCCAATAACAATAAATTTTAATAGAGAAGGTAAATCAATGATATGTAAACTTTTCAAATAAAAAAAAGATTTTGAATTAAATTTAAAATCTTCACCCTAATAACAATATAGTTTACTAAAAAATTAAAATTCTTAAACTAATAACAATATAATCTTCAATTTTACAATTTTTAGAGAATTCTTCTACTAGTAACCCTCTTTAATTAAGAAGAGAAGGAAAATTTTGTAATTCAATGATTTAAAGAATATACCAAAGAAACTATTAAATAAGAACATTCAACATTTGATATAAGTTTACAAATTAGATGGTTATTACCAAATATTAAACTTCACTTTCCAGAAATAATCTAGTTTCAAGATTTTGGGGGGAGGGGGTAACAAATATTATGAGTTGGGGTATCAGTTGAAAACGTTGATAATTTGCATCTACCCCTTCCTATAACAAGTAGATCCGCCCCTGGGTCAACCAGTTATAAATTAAAAGACTTACATAATTTAATTGACAACACAATATCCAATAAATATAAAAGTTACATTGAAATGTTAAAACTATTTATATTTTGAAACAGAAAAAAAAAAAACACTTCTAAAACTACTTATACTATGAAACAAATATATTTGGTAGAAAAATATATGTACCATGAAAACATTGCAAATAGTTATGTTCGCTCAAAACTCCAAATTAAAATTTCAATATTGACTGATTTCATATGTAGGAATATATTAAATTAAAAGCATAATATTATGCACAAAACTTTAAATCGAGATACGCTTGGATTCTGTTGAAATTGTTGCTATTTTTGTTTTCTTTCTTTTTGCTATTGTTTTGGTTTCAACCAAAATTATAGTGATGCATACATTTAGGAAGTAGATAATAAACTTACATGATTTTAATTGGACAGAAAACATGTGTGGCCTAGAATTTACTGTTTTAATAATTCCAACTATCAAAATCCCACTAGAATAATTATAGTTGTTAACCATAGATATAGAAATGACACATTTGTAATATTTAAAAGAAACCAAATGGATGTAATAAAAAGGTTTCACGTTCTAATTGTATTGAAGGTTTTTGATTTCAACTTAATTATATATGAACTGTGCCAATCCTAAAGTAAATGTTTTCTCTTTCACCGTTAGCGACATTGGCATAAAAGATGGTACATGTCATTATTTTACTATGTGTTGTCTCATTTCAGTTTTCTTTTCAGAAAATTTACATTCTCTGGGAAAAAGATTTTTAGCATATTCAGAGAATAACTGTTACAAAAGTCGAATTCATGCAAAAAAAAAAAGGTTTTTGTTTTGTCTTTATAAGAAAGCTTTAAAAGGCAGAACATGGAAGAAAAAAAGCTATGAACTTGATGTGGGGACTAACATATAAGATAAAACTTTACAGAAAACATATAAATGAATATGATCCACTTAACTAATCAAAACCATAACCTATACACTTTATCTTCTTTTTTTTAAAAAAAAAATATATACACTTTATCTATATGATAAAAGTTTGCACCTTTTAAATTTCACTTTTCTCGACTAGACCACAAAAAAATAAAAACTTTTTTTCTTGCAACAAAAGACTCAAAAGATTATGCTTTTCGTAAACCATTTCCTAAATCCTTGTGTGTTTGTTCAATGTTTAAACATTTATAAACATATAAAATGGATATGATGCATTCAGCTAATCAAACCATAACCTAAACGCAAACGCAAAACTGTTGCTTAATACAGAGGCTAAAAACCATAACAGAAGCTGAAAGCGAAAGAAAGAAAAATTCATGGAGAAGATGAATACATGTACCCATACAGTTTTCATCAGAAGAACTCAAACTCTAGATAAGGGCCTGATGAAGAATCTGACTGTTGTGAATGCTTTTCTTGTTGTTGCTGAACTGATGACTTGAGGGTTTCATTTAGTATCGAAAGATCTATAGGTTTTGGTATCTCTGGTGGGTTTGTGCTTCTGATTAAAGCCCAATTGATATTGTTAAAGAAAGGGTGTTGCTTAATCTCTGTAGCACCTTTCTTGAAACCTAACCTCTTCTTAGGATCTTTAGCAAGCAAACCTCTAATCAAATCTTTAGCTGCAAAGCTTATAGACCCTTCCGGAAACTTTAGCGGTTGCCCAACAACGTTGAATAGCGTTCCGCGGTTGCCGTTACCTTTAAACGGCGTTTTCCCGGTTAACAACTCGTAAAGGAATATACCAAAAGTCCACCAATCAACAGAACTCCCATGACCATCACCTCTAATGATCTCAGGTGCTAAGTACTCGTGAGTCCCCACGAATGACATAGACCGAGCATCCGTTGGCTCAGCTATTAGCATTGGGAGTGAATCCAAACCACCTTTCTCGGTTTTGTTGGCTTTTCTTGGTTTACTGTTGAGGAAACGAGGCTTGAAGCACGATGGTTGGATACATGCTATAGGTAATTTGCAGGATGGATCTACTATGCAAGAAGGTTGGACACAGTAGGAAGCAATGTCACAAGAAGGCTGTGAAGTTGATTGAATCAGTGTAGGACTCGCGAAACTCTGCAAGGAAAGATCGAAATCCGAAAGCATTATGTGACCATCTTCTCTCACCATTACATTCTCTGGCTTCAAATCTCTGTACACTACACCCATCATATGAAGATACTCGAGTGCAAGAAGCACTTCTGAAGCATAAAACCTGCAGATTCAATAAACAGACAAATTATTCATTAGAATGTCAAAAGAAGCTAAAACAGAAACAATCAAATCAATTTGATTTCACTATTTATTAGTCAAACCCAAAACATTGCCAACAAAAAAGACAAAACAGACATTGGTTTCAGATACTTACAGCTACACTGGACAAACAAACCAATTTGACTTCACTTTCAGACCAGAATCATGACCATGATTAGATAGAACAGTAGATCCACTAGAATGTCTGTATATGTTTTCAGACAAAACCCAAAAACAAAAACATGAAGAGCTCAAAAAGCAAAGTAACCTGGCGGCTTGCTCGGAGAAATGTTTTCCGGGCTGTTTTTGCCGGAGGATATGAAGATCTCCGCCGCTACAAAACTCCATGAGAAGACAAGAAAACTTCTCAGTCTCGAAATGGGAGTAAAGGGTCGGCAAGAAAGGATGATCTAGCAAACCAAGAATCTCTCTTTCGGTCTGAGCCCTAACCAGTTTCTTCCTCCCCATCAACATTCCTTTATCCATCACTTTCATGGCGAAGAAACATCCCATCTCTCTAAGCTCAGCTAAGTACACACTCCCAATGTCTCCACATCCCAGCTTCTTCAACAGCCTGAAATGCCCTAAACCCAGATCCTCGTTTTTACTGCATTTCACGCTCTGAATCGCGTCCCAACGAAGATCGTTTCCTTTATGCGGCTTCGATGGAGAGAAGACCCTTTTGAGATTAGCCTCGTGCGCATTGAAAGATTGAGACTTTTCCAGATTAGCTTCACTGCTTACACTGTTACTGCTACAGAAACTTAAGCTGACACTGTTGTTGAGCCTAACGTCTTGGGAGCCATTACTGCTCGGTTTGAAGCTCTCGGATCCAGAAACTGGACTCGAGTCAGCATTGGAGGAACACTCCTGTGAAGATTCGAGATTTGGAGTTTGTTTACTCATGACTAGAGAAGAAGATCGATATAGTGAGAAGAAAGATTGTTTACTTTTAAAGAATCTATGGGGTTTGTGTTGTGTTGTTGATGGTCAAGGTTCTGTGATGTGACTCGAGGTGGTCAAAGAGAGAGAGAGAAAGAGACGACATTGAGATTGTTGATGAATAATTATTTAATTTATTTATGAAGGGGATTTTCAAAATTTGAAACAGTGGTTTGATAAACTGTGTGTTGAAGGGAAAATAAAGATGTTTTGTTATTGTTTTCTTTTTGAACATTTTTTTTGTTATTGTTAATTGTTAAAGGTCAAATCTCTCAAATATATTTTTTGATTTTTTTGTTACAAAAATATACTTTAAAAAAATAATTAAATAGCTATTTTTATTTTGAAAATTTTAATATTTTTTTTTAATTTTAAACCTCATTTTCAAAAACTAACCCTATAACTCTAAACCATAAGTTTAAATTAATTAACATAAAGATTATAAATGTATATTTACATCATTTAATAAGTCTATTTTAATTTTTTTTCTTTAATGCTATTTTAAGATAAAAACTTTTTAAATTCTATTTTGGTCATTATCTCATTGTTAAATAGTAAGATTAATATATAAATGTGATTAACGATTAGTATTGCTGTTAACCCCAATGAAACCATTAGTGGATAATACTCGTATCATGTGCCACAGTGAAGATTAGATAAAATAAAATAAACAATTGCGTAGCTGTTATATGCTTGTTTGTTTCTAATGTGTACTGATTATTCTATTTTGAATTGTAGATTTGTAGGTCATGTATAATCTCAGTTTTACATAATACAGTATGATCATTATATTGGATTTAATACGAAAAAGCTAAAATATGAAATATACAATTTATTGATAAGCATAAATAATGGATGGATTGAAATCTATGATAATAAAGGAAAATTTTCTCCCTCCTTATGTTACCCCCTCAGCAATATGTCTAGGGCATTTTGTAACATTTGTAACAATTTTATTTTTGATGTCTGGACCTATGACGAAAATAAAATAAATAAAGAGAGAAAACAGAATTTAACTATTATATATATATATATTTACCTTATTTAAGTTTATGCTTCTAACTTAAAAAAAAAAAATTTAAAACACACAATTACCAATACCAGTTTGGACTCTATTTATTAGTTTGCTGAGTTTCAACGTTTTTTTGTGATGTCTCTCTATTTCCTTGTAATAAAAGATTACTATGTAGATTGTTTCAAAAAAAAAAAAGATTTCTGTGTAGACAACGCAAACAAAAATAAACATCAAACCTTGAAGATTATTTTATTCTGGAAATTGATTTACATTTTTAATTTGTGTCTTATAAAATTACTTGGTAAAGCCGGATCAGTTGCCTCGGTTAAGTGAGCATGGAGTTATAGTTACATTGTGGTTTCTTAAAGGAAACAATTATCTTGATCAAATCAAAATCATAAGAAATTGTATTGGCATTTTCTGAAGATGGGAATAATATGGTTGGGCGAACGAATGTTTAAAACACTTAACTGTAAATATACAAAGCACCATTAAAACATACAACCAATACATAATAAACCTCAAAAATAGATGTTTAAAATAACCTCATAAGTAGGCTAATTTATATATAAATTATATAAAAAATCCTCAAGAGTCAAATCCAAACTGAAAATGAAATACATAAGTAATTAACAAGATAATTAAACCAACAAAAATAAAATAATCTTAAATTGTTTCTCAACCAATTCCAATAAACAACATTATAAATGTAAAAAAAAAAATTTAACATGAAAGTATTTTGTAGCAATGAAAGAGCTTAGACTAATATTTAAAGAGTTGTGGTCAATAAATAAATATCATATCTTTGAATATTTAAATGAGCTATGAACAATACAATATATCAATATCTACATCTTATTATATAAAGAACAATTTATTCCTTCGTGGGAGTGTCACCTCATCAAATAGGACAAGGACAACCTTCCACGTGTCTATCTCTAAGTGTTTTGTTGATGGGCTTTAACTTAATTGTTTCTTTTGTTATGTTAACGGTTTTAAAATTTTGGGCTCCAAAAACCTACAGACAAAGTGGCGACGTTTGAACGTCTCATTTTTCCACGATGTTGTCGACTGTAGGTGTGATTGCTCAGATTCTCTCTTATGGGTTTTTGTTTTTCTTCTTTGAAATTTACACCTTCATTTGATCGACCCATGTGTTGTTCGCAGGAATCCAGGATCGTAGCTCTATCGGTTCACAAGATCCATTAAGACCCAAACTGCTCATATTCATGGGTACATCCCATTGCTTCCCAGAAAGTTTGATCTAAATCTCTCCATCAGATTTTTTGGAACAGATGATTCTGTTTTTTTTCTTTAATATAGATGACGTTTTGAGTCTGATCGAGATGTTAATTAGATGTATATATATACTTGGGAACAATTGCTTTTGCAGGATGAAAATGGAATCATGTAAGCTGTTCATCAGTCGGCCATCTTGGAAGATGATAAGCTGAAGCAGTGCTACGTGAGAAGGAGGAAAAGGAAGGCAGAGGGAGAGGTGGAATCTGCAGTTGCGCGGGATGCTTGAGGTTTATTCATTGTATAGGAGAGTTTGTTAAGAGTCAGTTAGAATAAATGGGAGTATAAATAGAGTGGAGGGGATTCATTGGTGGTTAGCTTGTAATTAGATGAGTCTCATGACTTGAGGAGTACGAATGGGTTAAGCCTTCGTTACTCATATCTGTTACAAGTGTATAGTCTTGCATATATTGAATAAAGTGTACTGTTCAGTGTTGCTAAGCGGAGAAAGAGAGTCTTGGATACGAGTACTAAACTCTATCAATTGGTGCGTCGTGTTCCGATCGAGCTGAGCGATGAATCAAGATGGTGGTGGCGACGGAGGTCGAATCGATGCAGTGGAAGTGTCCGTCGGCGAGTTACGACGTCGATTCGATTCATTTGAAGAAAAGATGGAAGCGATGACGGAGATGCTCGAACAAGTCGCGGCTCATACGTTCAATCGATTGAAGAAGGAGAAATCAATCGCGGACAATCCGATCATTCCCGATCAGGTACGAAACTCAGCGAACTTGGAACCACCGGACGATGAATCACTAGGTTATCGGAATAGTAGAACTTCTTTCGCCTCTCGCGATAGCTTAGTGAAAAAGATAGATCTCCCTAATTTCAATGGTTCCAAACCGTATTGCTGGATTAGTCAAGTCGAACGATATTTCCGAGCTGCGAAATATGATGAGGATGAGAAAATGGAGATTGTAGCATTGAGTTTAACAGGGGAGGTTCTAAATTGGTATGCATGGGAAGTAACACAAGAGCCATTCGAGAGCTGGTCTCAATTCAAAGAACGGATGTTAGATAGATTCGCTGAGAGCTTGGACGATGAACCAGGGAACAGATTGTGTATGTTGAGACAGACTGGATCTGTCAGGGCATATGTGAGTGAGTTTGAGGAGCTGATTAATCTGGTGAAAGGATTGAGTGAAGCGAACCTCATCAACAAGTTCTACTCAGGGTTAAAGCAAGAAATGAAGGAAGTGATTAAGATAAAGGAACCGAAGGGCTTGCGAAATCACATTGCCGCAGTAGTGAAGATGGAAACGAGTTCTTTTTGTCAGATGCTAAGTACTCATACAGCTAAGAAAGACACTCATCAACCACAGACACCATTCAGATTTAACCGAAATTATCAACCTACACCAGTGGCGAGTGCACAAACTGTTGGTCCAAGTGATAAGAGTAAAGAAGTTACACCTGTTGTTCGGCAACGTCAACATTTATCTCCGACTGAGTTGTCCGAGCTTAAGAGGTTGAAGCTTTGTTTTAAATGCCGGGAGAAATGGTTCAGAGGACATGTGTGTGGTAAAGCAGAATTACAAATAATGACACTGCTGGAGGGGGTATAAGTAGAGATTTTGGAAGAATTGTGGGAGGAGGAGTTGAAAGACGGGGAGTCTCTCCAAGCGCAGTTCATGGAGATATCACTATGTGCATATTTGGGGTATGACTCACCAACAACACATAAGTTGAGAGGAAAAATTGGCAAAACCGTAGTGGTGGTGTTAATTGATTCGGGAGCGACGCATAATTTCATCACCCCAACGTTGTTAAAGAAGCTTAAGGTCCCGTATAAAGAGTTTCCCGACTTACAGGTCATGTTGGGATCAGGAATCACAGTGAATGAGTTTGGCATTTGCAAGCAACTTCAGATTGAGTTACAAGGGTTGGAATTCTGCATTGATTGTGTCTCGTTAGATCTGGGATAGGTGGATATGGTGCTCGGAGTGCAGTGGTTAAGGACATTGGGAGTTTGTGAAGTGGATTGGGAAAGACATGAGATGAAGTTTATACATAAAGGGAAGAGAGCAACACTGGTGGGAGAAAAGGACTTACATAGTTCAACGAGTTCTCTTCGTTGTCTTGCAGCTACATCACACACCAAGACACTCGAATTGGATGAATTATTCGCCACTCAGATAAATTCATTGCAGTCACAGACGCCTATTCCGGGGAAGATGGAGGACTTACTGAATGTTTTTGAGAAAGTATTTGCGATGCCTCCAGGCTTACCTCCGATTAGAGGACATGAGCATGCGATTGTCTTGAAACCTGGAACACCTCCTATTAGCGTAAGACCCTACCGGTACCCGCAGACACATAAGGAAGCGATGAAGGTGTTGGTTGAAGAGATGTTGAGGAAGGGGATCATTCAACCAAGCCGAAGTCACTTCTCTAGTCCCGTGTTATTAGTCAAGAAGAAAGACAATACATGGCGTTTCTGCGTGGACTACAGGGCTGTTAATCAGGCAACAGTGGCAGATAAGTTTCCAATACCTGTCATTGACCAACTCCTAGATGAATTGAGCGGAGCAGTAGTTTTTTCCAAGTTGGATTTAACTGCAGGATATCATCAAATAAGAATGGAGCAACGAGATGTGGAGAAGACTGCCTTTCGAACCAATGACGGCCATTACGAGTTCTTAGTCATGCCTTTTGGTTTGACTAATGCTCCAGCCACATTCCAAGCTTTGATGAACGATATTTTTCGTCCGTATCTTGGGGTGTTTGTGCTAGTATTCTTTGATGACATCCTCGTCTATAGTACTTCTACAAATGAACACCTGAAGCATTTGGAGATAGAATTATCCGTCTTGGACAATAAGGGTTTGTATGCAAACAAGAAGAAGTGTAGTTTTGGTCAGCAACAAATCGAGTACTTAGGACATGTGATATCAGCAGCTGGGGTGGCCACGGAAGACACAAAAACTGAGGCTATGAGACGTTGGCCCACACCAAAGACTATTAAGCAACTCCGAGGGTTTTTGGGATTGACTGGATATTATCGACGGTTTGTACGCGGCTATGGGGTTATAGCGCGTCCTCTCACTGATTTGTTGAAGAAAGATATGTTTATCTGGTCGTCCGCGGCTCAAGCGGCTTTTGATCAGCTTAAGACAGTGATGACAACAACACCAGTTTTAGCCTTACCAGACTTTGAGAAGAGATTCGTGGTGGAAACTGATGCTTCAGGGTTTGGATTGGGAGCTGTCTTGATGCAAGATAATAGGCCGATAGCTTATTTCAGCCATAGCTTAACTAACAGAGAACAGCTTAAGCCGATTTACGAGAGGGAATTGATGGCAGTGGTGTTTGCTATTAAAAAATGGAAACACTACCTATTAGGGAGGAAGTTTACTGTCCACACTGACCAGAAGAGCTTGAAATATCTACTGGAGCAAAGAGAAGTCAATATGGAGTATCAGAAATGGTTAATCAAGTTGTTGGGGTATGAATTCGACATTATCTACAAGAAGGGGGTTGACAACACTGCAGCTGACGGGTTATCCAGAATGTTTCCCAAGGATTCCCGATTTTCGTCAATGGAGTTATGGGCATTCACGCTACCTGCAGTATTACAACTGGAGGAGATTTACAAGGAGATCGACGAAGATGAGTTGATACAACAGTGGGTCAGTCAAGTACAACAGGGAACAATGGACAGACCAGGGTTTACGATTCAACGGGGGAAACTGTGGTTCAAACAGAGCCTGGTGATACCTCAATCTTCCAGGTTCATTCCGTTGATTTTGGCGGAGTGTCACGATGGGTTAGTAGGAGGGCATTCCGGAGTTCTCAAAACTTTCAAACGGGTCCAACAATGGTTTTATTGGCAAGGCATGTTTCGCAGAATTAAGCAATATGTGGCTGCGTGTTCGACATGCCAGACTCACAAATATTCGACGTTAGCTCCTGCGGGGTTGCTGCAACCATTACCTATTCCACTACAGATATGGGAAGACATCTCGATGGATTTCATTGAGGGTCTCCCAACTTCACAAGGATTCAATGTCATCTTTGTTGTGATTGATAGACTCAGCAAATACGCGCATTTTCTCAGCTTGAAACACCCTTTTAATGCTCGTAATGTGGCTAAAGGCTTCGTGGGAGAGATTGTCCGTTTGCATGGGTTTCCTCGGTCAATTGTGTCTGACCGGGATAAAGTGTTCCTAAGTGATTTTTGGAAGGAGCTATTTCGTCTCTCCGGCACTCAACTGAAGTATAGTACCTCGTTTCATCCCCAAACTGACGGCCAAACTGAGGTACTAAACCGTTGTCTTGAGACATATCTGCGGTGTTTCTCTTCATCACATCCACGTACTTGGCATCAGTACCTGGCTTGGGCAGAATTTTGGTATAACACTACGTACCATACAGCGCTTAAGACAACGCCATTTAAAGTTACTTATGGTCGTGATCCTCCTGGGTTGATCCGTTTTGAGAAAGGATCGACAACCAATGGAGAATTGGAAGTGTTGTTACAAGAGCGAGACGCAATGCTTGATGACATTAAGAAGCATCTGATACACGCTCAACAACTGATGAAGAATAACGCGGACAAACATCGTCGAGAAGTGGAGTTTTCAGTGGGTCAACAGGTGTATTTGAAACTGAAGCCGTACAGACAACAGTCAGTGGCTCGTCGAGTGTGTCAAAAGTTGTCCGCGAAGTATTTTGGGCCTTTTGAGGTGATGGAACGAATAGGCAAGGTGGCCTATCGTCTACGTTTGCCAGCGGATTCGAAAATACATCCGGTGTTTCATGTCTCGCAATTAAAAGCAGTGATAGGATCGAACCATGTTGTCGTTCCCTACCGTCCCAGTTAACTGATGTCGACGGGTTGGTGATCCAACCAGAGGACGTAGTCGATACTCGTTATAATGATCAAGGGTGTCTCGAGTTGTTGATTAAGTGGATAAACTTCCCGATACATGATAACACTTGGGTTCCGATTGGGGAGTTCCAACGTCAGTTCCCATCATATGCGCTTGAGGGCAAGCTTCGTGACGAAGGGGGGGGGGTATTGATAAGCTGAAGCAGTGCTACGTGAGAAGGAGGAAAAGGAAGGCAGAGGGTGATGTGGAATCTGCAGTTGCGCGGGATGCTTGAGGTTTAATCATTGTATAGGAGAGTTTGTTATGAGTCAGTTAGAATAAAGGGGAGTATAAATAGAGTGAAGGGGATTCATTGTGGGTAGCTTGTAATTAGAAGAGTCAGATGACTTGAGGAGTACGAAAGGATTAAGCCTTCGTGACTCATATCTGTTACAAGTGTATCTTCTTGCTTATATGGAATAAAGAGTACTGTTCATTGTTACTAAGGGAGAGAGAGAGTCTTGGATACGAGTACTAAACTCTATCATACAGCTTCCTCGTCTTCGTCATCATCTTTATCGCCTTCCTCCTTTCTTCATCATTGTACCATGAGGTGGTTGCTTCTTCAATTGTCTTTTTCGTCTGTTCTTGCCAATCATTCATTATATTCATCTCTGTTAACCAAGCATCCTCTATGCTCATTGTCTGGCATCCTACAAACCCAAGTTTAATCGCCTTCTTTATTTCTTGGAATGGGTATAAGATTTGAGATGAGTATGATTCTGTATTTACCTGAGCTATTATCCTCTCTCCATTCATGATGCTTGTTGGACCGAGTATCAAAGGTTGGTGCTTGTGCTCATGAGCTATCATCCTTCTAACACATCTTGTGCAAATGTGGCAGACGTGATTGGTTGCACCTGTCTAGAGTACTGTACCCTCGCAGTGCCAGGTTTCAGCTTTCTTTGTGCAATCATCAAAGATCATCCCGAGAGAACTCATCCTCTCCATTCTAATCATGGGAATCAAAGTAACATTCTCTTAGTTTGGATGCCTATCAAAGAGACAATGCCATGTAAAGAAAGCAATACATGTAACTGTTTTTCCTTGATTGAAGAGAGAGCATTTTCCTCTTCTCTCTTTGGCATTTCCATCAGATCAATAGCCTGCAACGAAGTTTAACCATCAGATAAAGCGACATCCCCTGATAAGATTTCAAAAGCCTAACCTTACATATAGCCAAGTTAATTGTGGAGAGCCAAGCTGCAAAGAAACAAAACAGTGGACGAACATCTCTCTCTTCTTCGCTGTCACAAAAGAACAGGGCTGGATCTACCTTGAGAGCTCTAGGATCCACAGGTGGAGATGAATAAGCCTCCAACTCCTCTTCCGGAACAAGGTCCATTGCCTCAAAGAACAAAAAGAACTCCTAGACACATATAAGACACCATACATTTCATTCTAGCACTAGCATCAACAGGATTACAACAAGAAGTTTACCCTCAACTTTGCATAGGACAATCGGAATCCGATAGTAAGGTACCTATAATCACAAGAAAGTATGCATCGTCACTCTTAAAGCAATGTGCCAACACAAAAGACTCCACATTTGCAGATAAAAGCAATAGAAGCGGACAAAACTATTAATCTTTGAACAGAAACATACAAATGAAACTCGATTGCGTACCACTTGTAATAATAGAGCAAAGAACACCCCTCTCAGAAACGTCCAACTCAGCGATTCTGAATAACTCATTTCAGATTAAAACCCTAATCGAATTCGTATATAAAAAGCTACAAGTTTCCACCTGATCGGCACGAGATGAACTTTCCTTGCTTGCTCAAACACCAATCACATATGAAATTTACAATTTTTGTAGAGATGTTATGCGATCGATCATGCCGCGTCAATTCATGAAAATCGAAATGATTATCAGTCGTCAGATCTGTGAGAACTATGGCTGGTATACCCTAAAGTAATAGTTTTGCCTAAGTGCCAATTCTGTAATGTCCCCATTCTGAATTGATTTTCATTAACCTGAAATGATTTTCTGAAATAAACTTTATAGGTTTAATTACAAAAATTATTTTTTTGAAATTATTTTTTATAGAAATAGACTTTTTATTTTGAAAATTTCAATATTTTTTATTTGTTTTAATTTTAAACTTTATTTCCATATTTAAATTTTAATTAGTTAATCTAAATGATATAAATATATATTTATATTATTTAATAAAATCTATTTTAATCATTTTTTTGTTAAATACTATTTTGGTGACAAACACTTAAATAAGTCTATATTAAGATATTTCCCAAAGATTAATTATATATGCCGTAAAATGTCAATAATATCACAAACAAAACTTGAGTATTATCTGTCATTTAACAACCCGTCGAATCTAACTGAAAATGTTAAAAAAAAAAATTAAACTCCAACGCGATTTGAGATCAACTGTCACCCCATTTCTTTGAAATAAAATAATTAAATAATAATTTTATTTTTTTTAAATTTTTACAAAGGCAACTTATTGATATTTTAAAGACTCTGATTCATAGAAACATCAATATATGAACTGGGCCCCAAAGTCCAATATATCACATTTGTGCTAACAATAACAACATAAACCTAAAAGTTTGAAATATATAAAAACGAAAATGCGTAAAACTCCAAAGCCCAAAAGCCAAATAGCACCGGTCTAATATAATTATTCTTGCTTGACAGCCTCACCTGAAATGGAATGAAGAGTGAGTAACATGGGAGTCAATCAGTGAGGTATGGGATGCTAAACTTGAAGTTCATAAACTCGGTCATAACACTCTAAATAAACATAATTTAACACTAATACATGTCAAACACGGCACCTAAAGTACCCAAACAACAAACAAGGATCCTAGTGAGGCGCGCACTCGTTTCCCACTCACGGGCCAACAATAACATTGTTGGGATGGTGCCTAGTAACACCACTTGTAGACGATTTATCGACACCTCTAAGATACAGTCCAACCGGTAGACTAGAGCTGGCAGTAACTTCCATTCAATCCGGCATACAATAACATGCTCTCGTCTCTGTATTCGTCTCACACAATTCTAACTAAGAATTTTCATTGAGTGAAGCTATCAATGTTGAACCATCTAACACCCTAATTCCGGTTTAGCAAAGAACCTACTAACTAAACAAACAAACTCGATTTCACAAAGACGAAACATTTAACAAATAAATTATATTTATTCAAGGCCCTAAAGTCGTGTTCGAAAAGCTCGAGAATATCCCTCACTTTAGCAACTTGGAGAAGTGATGTCTATGAACTCCAACTACTCCAATAGACTCCAAATCTGAAACCGGAGTAAAAATAGGGTCAAAATGCCCTTCGAACGGTTAAAAACGGGTTTCCGGTGGACTAGTCAAAGTCAACAGAAAATTTGATCTGACTGGTCAAAGTCAACTTGAGTCAAACCTTATCTTAAACCAGCCGATTTTCCTTAACCGAATTCAATTTTAAGTGGACCAAGTGGTAACCAAAAGCTAATTGATTTTAGCCAACTGGTTTACCCTAACCAAACCAAACCAAAATCAATTTAAACCAATTAAACCAATCAAACCAATCGTTTGACCGAGTCGCCAGCGAGTCACCATCTTACCAGCGGTGACATCGGAGGTCGGCGGAGATGGCGGTGGTGATCTCCGGCGACGGCGCATGGATAACACTCGCGGACAATGAAACTTTTCGGAGGCGCATGCGGCTTTGTTTGGCTCCGATTGATGCGTGGTAGGCGGCTACGGGTTTTTCTCAACGAGAGGAACAAGATAGTGGCCTTGCATGCGCGAAATTCTTTACGGTAAGGAAGTTATGGACGATTTACTAAACGGACGAAAACTAAACACAGGGTTATGCGGTTTCCAGCGTTACTTTTGGCTATGGACGGCGGTGAAGAGCTCAGCTTGACCTCAATGTGTGGTGGCTGTGGCTACGAGCTCCGGCGACTCCTTCTCTACAAGAATTCACATTTCTCCCCTCAAATCTCATCTTCTTTCTATTTTTTTTCCTTATTGCAGAAAAATAAAATGGGGAATGAGTTTTATAGAGTATTAACATGGGCTAATTTTTTTGGGCCAATTTCTTTGGGCCGAATTGGCTAGACCTGGACATGGGTCATCACATTAATATCCCTCTCTCCTTGCAAATTTCACAATCTTTTTATTTCCCAAGTCGTTATTTTCGTGAAGATAGGGAGACAAGCAACCTGAAAGGAACTACAAAGTAAATATATCATTTAATTCATCTTGAATACGATTTGGTGGAGAGATGGTGGATTAATGTTAATTCATGTATCCCATACGAATTTCTAGCTAATTGGTTTGTTATTGTGGCATTGAAAGATGGTTAAGACGAGAAATAAAAAGAAGAGAGTCAAGCGTGTAACCATAAATTTGAGAACCTCCCATGAAGAAGAAAAAAACGTGAACTCTTGTGAATAAGAATAAAACACGAACTCTTGTGAAGAAGAAGAAGATGCAAATTCATGTGAAGAAGATTGAGACAGAGGATCTTAAGAGAGCTCGGGATCAGAGAGCTGGATTGGTGAAGAAGTCCATGTTGCGTCAATCCACGAAGATAATTGAAATCACTATCAGCTGTCATATCTTGTGGAACATCGGCTGGTATACCCTAAAGTAATAGTGTTTCCCTTCTATCTAGAGTTAATTACCATTTAAGACAATTTTATATTTTTGTTTTTGGGTTAAGGCACTTTGTTGGAAAAGGGCACTCTATGCATAGGTAAAGACGGTTCCGCCCTTCCAAATAAAGCTTGGGCAAAGTTGAGTTTTTGTAACTTAAATAGTTTGTCTTTTATTTATATGGTGTATAACAACTATAACCATTTTGAGACATTTTAGGCCACAAGAATATTATCATGCTTTTTTAATATATATATATATATATATATATACATTTTACTTTAAACCATATGTTGCTTTCTTCTTTTACTTTATATCGGGAAAAAAATCACTTGAATCTCGACAACAATGTAACCCTAGTTCTTATCCGGTGACGATTTTGTAAAATAAAATAGCTTATATCTGTAATTCAAAGGATGGAAGGTACGCCTAATGTAGCTCTTACTCTTTTTAAGACCTTCTCTCATTGAACGAATGTTTACAAAAGCGTATGGAGTTTTGTTGACAAAACTATTTTACTGGGGTTGCTCAAACGACAATACAGTTGGATGAACTGAGGAAGGCTGGGATAAGGGCCAACCTAAACGATGTTTGCAACTGATCAATTTCTTAGCAATATGCTTCGAAGATCAATTTTTTTTTGCTGAGTGTGAGCGATGCACTGAATGGGACTGACAATTCGAGTTAATAAATGACTCTTGTTTTGGTGGACTCTTCAAGCTGGAAGCGCTTAATTTTTCGATCCCATGCAACAAATGCATTCTATGCTGTTGAGACAGATGGTGACTAAAAATATATACTTCTTATGAACAGTGTTATCCTTTTAGGTTCTCGCTCATGGATTTTGAAGCAATAACATGACTCCCTTGTGGTGAGTTTGAGGATGATTACAAGGTGGATGAGCTTGGATTCAAGAAGGGGCTTTCATGTACGTATTGGGAAACACTAATTGGGTCTGGTAGGGAAGTAAGGATTGGAGATATATCTTTGATGTTGAAGAATAAGATTGTGCCAAGTTGGAGGAGAATTCATTTAGAAGTTATCATGATTGTTGATGGTGTCTTGATTGTTGCAACACAATACCACAAGCCGACACCCAAATATGTATCCATGGTGGTGAACTTCTCTGTATTTCTAAAGTTCCATGGGCAGGAAATCCTTCATTTGGACGATTTGTTTGATGGTATTTCTAAAAAAGTTGATGATCCAATTGGCATGTTTAGAGGATAACTGAAGCAGTCGTCACTGTGGATACTTGGATCCCCACATGCGCAATAAGTGTTAGCTCTGTAATCCATTCCTCTACTCGCTGACAAGCGGGGGGCCCGTGTGATGGAGTCATAATTCTTCGTTATAAGGTAACAACAATTCCTAAAAGTGTTGGCTTGTTGTTGCAGGGTACCATTGAGGTTGAGAGTGACCTTATAGTAAGTAACATGTGTTTATGACAAAGAGAACACCAATCCAGATGGACAAGTGAGGAGAAAGACAAAAGTGACAACAGGCAGTCATGTAAAAATAAGCAGTGTACACTAGGTGGCTAAAGTTCCTTGGTTTTGTTTAGTAGTCCAACGATGTGTCTGACAATGGTCCAAAGGTTCGAGTGGACGTCCGAGTGGGAGTTATGGAGGAAGTAAACCAAGCAGGTGTTGGAAACACTAAACTGTTGAAGACTTCAGCACAATGTATTCCTCTTACTGTTATTAAGGTTTTGATTGTGTTATTGTGTTGTAGGCTGCTAAGAATGATGGGTGTCAAATCCATTTGGAAGGGGCCGAATTTTCAAGTATTGGCTCATGTAGATCTAGAGAAGGGGAAATCAAACCAAATGGACATATTAGACCATAAACGAATACACTGAATAACCACTTGGCTATGACCCCATGGTCACTATTGTTCTCCATTGTTTTTTGCGGCTAAGGTTCAATCATTTATTTTAGGAGTCCAATGAGGTTGTGGACGAAGTTCTATTAAAGCAATTAAACCAAGTAGGCATTGCAAACACAGACTGTTGTAGGCGTTCCCACAATGTATTGTTGTTGTTGTTATTAATGTTGGTTGTCTTAATGTGTTTTTGAACGCTAAAATTGAAATTTTGGTCTCCGATAGACCTAAAGAGAGGGAAAGCTAAGCATGTTGAACAGGTTTTAACATAAACAGTTCGCTGTCCAACCACATGGTCAAACTGTTTGTGTTTTGTCTGTGTTCCACATTGTTTACTTGGCCAAGGTCAATGATTTGTTTTAGGAGTCCCAAGAGGTAGCAGACAAGGTTCATGAGGTTCCATTGGATGATCGAGTGGGAGTTACGGAGGAAGAAAGCCAAGTAAGTGTTATAAACACAAAATCAAGTAGGTGTTGCAAACAAAAGACTGTTATTAATGTTAGGTTTGTGTGAATGTGTTTTAGGCCGGTAAAAACGAAGACTGTCAGATCCATCAGGAATGGCGAGTTTGCAATTATTGGCTAAGAAAGATTTAGAGAAAGGGAAATCAAAACCAGTTGTACATGTTATAACTTATATGAACTATGCTGAACAACCATATGAACATGATCATACTGCTTGTTTTTTTTTCTGAAGACATAGTGGCTAGTGTTTTGCTGGATATTAACAACATGCATAAGGATGGTGTAGACATGCTTCGACCTGGAGGCTATGAGGTATGTACTGATCTCCTTATCTTTTGTTTGGGAAGTTTGTTTCTTTTGGTGTCTTTGTATATATAGTGGCCGACTGTATTGAGAAATATCATAACAAAATTTTCCATCAACCCCCATTCCCTTATTTCTAATGGAAGCTTTTAACATATTTGGATAAACCTTCAGTAACATCTACAAGAGGACTATCAAATCCCTAAATATATCAGCATCTAGACAGTAAACCAAAGATAACTAAACCGGAGTCTAATAACCAACTAAACCAAACATATATCAGCTTAAATAGAAATAACTTTTATTCTATTAACCTTAAATTTTTCTTCCCGTTAGTTATTTTATTTGAGGCAAATAGGATAAACTCCTGAAATTATATGAGTGACTACATTATAACAAACAAAAAAATATAGCAAATCCCATAATTGAGGTGTAAAGGTAAAATCATTTGATATATGTAATCGACATAAGGTTTTGAGAAACATGTTGATCATAAAATTATCGATCTAACATACTAATTTGGCAAAGCAAAAAAATAATATTAATCTAATATATTAGTGAATAGTAATATTACTTGCGGTCACAGAGGATAGTGACTTGAAAGTTGATTCAAACTCAGGTCTGCGAACGACAACATTTATCATCTGAAGTACTATCTTGTGAACCACTGACTCACGATAACAATTGTCCATGCATTTATAATTGTAATCTCCATGTGCTGGTTTCTTTTTCTTTTCTTCCATCGTGTATTTTGTGTAAAATCAAGTGAAAGATGTACAATCATATACAATTACAAACTTGAAAACCAAACAAACCCATGATACATATAAGAGCAGTGAAAACAACTAAACAGCGCGCGATCAGATAATTAATGTTATAGAAAAAAGGAGTGTTATCTTATATTTATTCTATTAAAACATGATCATGTCCAGTTGATATTAGTTGTGTCCAATTTTAAAAAACATCTCACCAAATATAACTGCTTATATGCTCATATAAATTATAACTGTTTAACCTATAATGAATACTATTAAATAACACGATAACAACAAGGAAGTTCCATAATAGCTGAATTCCTATTTTTTAGGACTACACATATAGCAACCAAAATGTTTGAATATATATATTTTTTCCTTATTAGTTTTTGTTACCTAATAACATAGCATACATCTAATTTCAAAATCACAGTATTTATTTAACAAACAAAAAACATCACAAGAACCAAACATATTATTGTAATCGATTAACAAAAATATATGTTGTAATTATTAATAAATTGTCTGATAACAAAATTGAAAAACATAACTTCTTTATTAAAAATTATACAAAACTTATTTTAAAAACATAACTAAAACTAATAAAAAGTAAAAGTCATCTACCGGTTTAACCAGTGGTTCAATCGGTAACCGGGTTCCGGGTAGTGATTTTTTGCGTGTTTTATTAGGGTTTTAAAATATATTTTTTTTTTCAGAAACCCAAATCGGATTTATTTTGGTTCATCGGGTTTACCGGTTCAACCACGGATCTGGGTTCGGTTTCAAAACACTAAGTATGAAACTTCCTCAGAACGATTCCGAGTTAGATTTTTTTGGGTACAAATATTCTTAACTAATTATGTTAGATAACTACTAAGAAAATATAATATGTTGCAAACTTTAAGAATAAAGTTTTAAAATAGTTCCGAAATGCATATCACACAAGTATATAGTTATGCAACTTGACATATTTAATATAATTACCAAAAATTATATTAAATAAAATTAATATTAAGTACAAATATAATTACAAAAACACAAATATACAAATTAAGTTTCTAAAAAAAATAAAAAAAAATAAACCCGCCCTTTGAAAGGGCGGGTCAGCATCTAGTTTATTCTATTAAAATAGGATCATGACCTATTGATAAATGTTTGGTCCAACTATTTATTAGTCATGTATTACTGTTTTATATTAATAACATTAAATCTTTTATATTATTGATAAATGATTAAACACAAATATAACTACAAAAAAAAAATTCACTTATTCCAAAAAATTAAAACAATATATACCCGCCCTTTTTGATAAATGTTTGGTTCAACTATTTATTAGTCATATATTATTGTTTTATATTAATAACATTAAATTTTTTGTATGATTGATAAATGATTAAACACAAATATAATTACAAAAAATAAAAAAATCATTTGTTCAAAATAAAAATAAAAAATATATATACCCGCCCTTTAAAGGGCGGGTCAAAATCTAGTTTATCTTAAAACTGAACAATTAGATGAAAAAAAAACTAAACAATTAGAATTAATTTTTATCAAAATTATTAAAAATAAAGAAAATTTTTAGTTTAATAATAAGATAGTATAAGAAAAAAAATTGTAGTCAGATATTTGGTGATGTAGTTGGAGATACAAAAAAATTTTGTGGCACTATAACACCGAATTTAGTATTATATATCAAGTTTAGAGATGCCCTAAAACAATATATGCTTTGGATTCCAAAATAGTAAATTTGATAGCTACTTTTTGTAACCATTTGGAAGTTTTTACATTTTTGAGAGTTAGGTTTCAAATCAAATTATATTTAAAAGTATTGTAATTAAGTGATACTGATTATGATATTCTCTTGTTATATGACCAGTACTGGTTATGTCCTCTGGATGCAGGTGACTTTTAAAATTTTGTCTCTTAGCTCATATCATAGAGGTTAGTGACGTCTTAAAGTTGATACAAAATCTTTTAGACCCAAACACAATATCATAGAAACTAAATAAAAAAGGAAAATAAAGTTTATCCTAACTTAAGAAAAACACATAAAAAGTAAATATATAAAACTATAAGGATGATAATTTGAATAATTATCATGTTGGCGCTAATAAGAGATACTGATGCATCATGTCTTGCCGGCCAAAAAAGATTCATCTTCGAATCTTCAGTGGTCACGATCTTGGCATCAAAATTTTAAAATTATTCACTAATTTTGCATTTTTTTGATTTTGCAGAAACTTTTCAAATACTTGATTCTAAACGATTTTTGTAGGGATCTGTTTATATCCAGAATTTTCAATAATCTAGTTCCGCCCAAAGCTTGCACATATTGGATTCTCAAAAGAAACTTCTTCTACGACAAAGTCGATAACATGAGCATCGTCTTCGTAGGTGTCGTAGATAGAATCACCATGATTTTTCAAAAGATCTTATGTTATTCTCCCTCAACAAAAGGACTTTCATCCTCAAAAGTGAAGCAACTACATATCAACGTGATATCCAAAATCATTCTTCAATTGAAAAACTTGACATCCAAGAACGTGCTTTAGGCGCCGTGTCAGTCTTGGACCCGCCCTTATTGAGCATTGAAGCGAACAAAACGACTATAACCAGGTAGCAGAAATAGCAAGCCATTTCATTTACACCTAGTGAAAAATCTCATATCATCAGTCTCAAGTTGCTTCTCCATCTTGTTCCCCCATTCAATGTTTATCCAACACTTGTAACCTTACGTACACAGGGGAAGAATGAATCAAAGAATAGAAGATAAGCACCATGTACAAAGAAAGCAATCACTGACATACAATTTCGAAATGCAATTTTTAGTTCAGAGTTAAATTATGTTTTACCGTAACTCCATGTTTCAGAATTTTCGTTTCTGCACGGCCCACAAGGGACAATTCTAGATTATTTTATTCATCTCAACTTCACTTTTTCCAAATACTTTATTGATAAAAATACACAAACTTCAGTCCCTTGCTTACGTATTGGTGGCGCAATAGAAAGAGAGACATATTGCCGCAAAAAAAAGAAGAAGCTATTTGCATGAACTCATAAAAGCTTCCAATGGAGAATTATTTTGTTGTTAAGAGTTTATCATGGTTACAGTCTCATCCATCTCAATGTGACTTAACACTTTCAAGATAGACCTCATCTTTACTAAGAGCAGCTATAATATATATGACAAGGATGTGTCAAGCCTATAACGAAACTAAAAAAAGCTTACCAGCATTGTGCTTATACCCTCTATCACTGCTGAACCAGATAATAGGAACGGATCCATTGTAAGATCTTTTTGAACCTGAGTATTATAAGAAGATTATTATTCGTAAAATCATTTATCAGTATCACATATGCTGTAAATAGTAATAGAGATTATGTAACGGTGTAATTGATGATTCAAGAGTGTTAAAAGTAATACTAAGATAATTGAAATCAGCCTTTTTTTTATAAGTTTCTTTGGAAAAAAAGGAAAACCAAATATAATACTCCACATTTATGTTTCACATTTATATTTAAAAATATTTACTTTATTCGGGTATTCTGGAAAATCAAAATGACTTTTAAAAATATGTACTTTTCTCCATACTTTACAAATAACTTTTTAATACTTCACGTTTTGTATACGCAATCAAATTGCTTTATGATAAAATTAACAATAATATTTTTCTATTTCCCCTTTATGTCATCTTATAATCCCCCTTTACTATTTTTTCTATTTCTCACACGGATACGTAGAATTTTCATTCTGATATGAAAGTTGAGAGAAGAAAAGTAACATTGGACTGATATGAGTGGCCTCTCAATTCTCATAATCTAAATGATAAAAATCAAATTAGTCTTCAATCCTCATCGATCTCATCTTACCAAAGTGACTTACTTTTATTTATACTTTTTATAGTGGAAAATTCTACAGAAAATTTCATATTAGTTTCTACGTCATGCATGTGAAACGTTAATAGTTTGTTATTTAAAATATTCGCAGCGATTAACCATAACTAAAGTGAAAAAATTAAACCGTCATTTACTATACTACTCACTCTAAAGGGTCAGAATTGTAACCGAGGATTTGGTAATATAATTGCGCAGAATTAAAATGTGTGACGATTCAAGTGTGGTTCTTACTTTTGTGCAGAATAAATGCGGTTTTTATAGAAATGTATTGCAATTTTGTTAGAAAAAATAGTGTTGTTTTTGATAGAAAAGTAATATAAATAAATATATTTAGAATCTAATAGTATTTTATCACTTCTTGTATATACTTTTGTGATATTTATTAACAAAATTATTTTGACAAATATACACACCTCATTTCTTTAGTATTTTCATTCAACGTTTTGACATAGACCAAATCCTAAAAATAAAATCCCGTGTCCAAATAAAACTAGAATTACAAAAAGATATTCCACTGAACATGCAACCTGTAATTTTCACTTTCCGGATTTATATACATACATAATATTTTTATAGTACTATATTAGTCTCCTTGTAATCATCATTGTAATGTGTAAGCATCGCAGATTCCGATTAGACAACGCAAGTTTTGACCGTAAGTTCACCAAAGCTTTGACATCACTGAGTTTTTTGTTCTCTTTGTTATGCAAACCAATTCATTGTTTTAGGAGAAGAATATCCAATTTGGGGGAAAACCATCGATCTTTTTAGTTGTGATTTTGGTTCAAGTTTTAGTATAGTTTAGAAGGTAATTTAGTGCTACTCGAGTTTGTTGAGGCTAATAATTCAAGTGTTGAAAAATAATACAATTTTTTTTTTGCTTAAGAAAAATAGTACAAGTTATTAGTATGTTTTCGTTAAAAAGGAAATATATTTTTTCCAATTTTGCACTTTAGAAGAAGAGATTTCACACTCTTAAAACTAATTGGTTCTTGACAAAAAAAAAATTGTTTCATTTGAAATAATGATAGTTGGTTGACCTAAAACCTAATGAAAAAGAAGTGATACCATTGTTTTTTGAAGAAATAAGAGGCAAGAGGTTACCATTGTAATAGGTTCCAACATATAAAGTACATATGCATAAGTTTGCAAGTGTGTTTTGCAAAAAAAAAAAATGTTTGCATGTGTGCATGAAAGATAAAAGAAGGGAAGGCGAAGAGGCAGGAGATTCGCCTAATTTTCGCACACATTCCTACACAGAAGTCCCTACAAACATAACTGATAGAACGAGAAGAAAAGAGTGATTAAACAATGAAAGAGCTACTTTTGACTTTTTTCACACCCTAAGCCAAATTGACGGTTTGTCTATCAACACGTCCTCGTCAACGTCCATCAGGATTACCTTATTATCTCTTATCTTATCAAACAATACAAATCCCAAAAGACTAACTGCCTCAAAACAAACCATGTGTGTGATGACGATGAAAATGCCCACGAAGCCTAACGTTTTGTAACTCAATCATTAATCGTACTCTTGGTTTCAAATTATCATATATTTAAGGGATTTGTATTATTCCAGAATTATTTTATCGTTTTCAATAATAACCTAACAGAAATGCAGAGACCTATGAATTTTATCCGGACCCGAAACCCCGAACCGAAACATACTCGAAATCACAAATTCGAATTGAGTATGTGTATGAATAAAATAATTTGTTGGATATTTTTTTATAGAACTGTTGGTACAAGTTTGGGTCTGGTTCCTACCCGAGATCCGAACGGCTATTTTTACAACCGATTGTTTGACAATCGAAACCTTACATGACATTTCTATCTTTACCTTTCCTCTTTTTCTTTCTCACATCAATGTCCATTTCTGTAACTTAAAAGCTCAAACAATGTTCATTGTTTCTTAACGTAAGGCAAACGCGATCTTGGAGACCTACTGTGTCGGTGGCTATGGAAAAACACTTTTTCTGTGTACCTTTAGTCGGAAAATAGCTCAAAAAAATCATGGACCCAACATTTCTGGCCCTAATAAATTTTAGACCAGAAGCAATTCAAAAAAAAAAACAAGGCCTAACAATATACATAGACATTAAATACTTCACCTCTAACAAATGTGATATATGAAAAGTACAAAAGTACAAATATACATAGACATTAAATACTTCTTTTTCTTATCTTCGATGATCAATAACCACTAAGCTACTTGAAGATTTTAATTAATTTGTGGCCATTAAATTACTAAACTAAAGAAAGACCAGACGCCTAAGCTTTTTGGCTTCTCCTTAAGGCTGCATCTGCGCCGTGGTTCCGACGAATATGTGATTTTCAAACCTTGTATTTTTTCAATCCGCTGTAAAATTGTTTTCCTACCGAGGTTTCGTTTCTTTGCTCAATTTATAATTAATTATTAGAATTCTTTAAAGAAGAAGCATGTGTCGGATTTTGTAAAACTAATATAATTGATTTAAGTTATATAATGTTGCTTATGTTTGTAAAGTTTGGGTTCTGGGTTCGTGTTTGTGACGGGATTGAAAACTAAGAAGAGAGTTTGTTTTTCTTATAATTTAACAAAATTTTAAATAAATTTTTGGTTTATTTTAGTTATTTCTAATTTTTCACCGGTTTATGTTGAAAAATTAGGGTAAAAAATTGGGTTTTGAGTTTAATTTTACTGGGATTATCCAAAAATTAAGAAACCGAAAAACTTGGAACTATAATCAAAATTGTTAATACATGAAATTAACAGGTTTTACATTTTTTTTGATCTGAACCTACTTGGTAGGAACTGACCCAAACCCAAATAAAAAAAATCATATGTTAGAGCTAAAATTTGTAGACCCAAACGATCTAGACCGGATAAAAATCTACTCGAACCCAACTCAAATACCCGGATGCCTAAGCCTAGAAAAGCTATACCTTTCCTTTGTGAACAAGAAGCACAAAAGAGGAGCGTTTTTCATTTATTCCTTTTTAAAACTCCATTCATTTTATATATTTTCTTTTCTTCTCCTTCATGTCTTCTCTAGCATTATACATTCTCCTTAACTTTTCCTTTTCTATCTTCGAATGAATCCAACTCCTATAAAGGTTTTCTTTTCGCCTATTTAACCCCAGTCCATTTCATTATAAGATCAAAAACATTATTGGGTTTCATTACAAGAATACAAAGACATGGGTTTTACTAAAGATCAAGATCGGTTCTGTTCCACGCCTAAGCTTCCTCTGTTTTCATATCCAAAGAACAGACCATATGAAACTCCGGGATTAGCTACACCGCCGGTTAACATCGCCGGTTCTGTTCCTTTCCTATGGGAAGAAGCTCCCGGAAAGCCTCGCTCTTCCGTTAGAAAACCGCCGAGATCAAACCAGACCGGAGACAAAAGAGGAGTTGCGAGATCCTTGGACCTTCCACCGAGGCTGCTTTTGCCAGGAGAAGCTTGTAAATCTTCTATGGCGAACGAGCCTTCTCCGACCACGGTTCTCGATGGTCCGTACGATTTACGTCGCCGTTCACTGTCGCTTCCGAGATCGGCAGCTGTGATCAGGAAGTTGAGAGGTGTTCCGGCGCCGAAGGAAAAAAGACCGTTTGGGTCTAGTAGATGGGGAAGTTTAGGGAATTGCAGAGAGTTATCTGAGGGTATATATGACTTTTCAGGTTTTAGAGACGGCGGGTGTGATTCCCGGAAAGATTGGGTTGGAGAAGGATATGACTTCGCCGGCGAAGGCGGTACAAAAGTGAATCTTTTCAGACGACTTAAAAGGAGAGGAAACCTTTTTAATCTCTCTCATGCAACAAAATCAGATTTTTTGGTAAGTTTACTTTTCAGTTGAGCAGTAAAATCAAAAGTTACAAATCCAAAAATATACTTATATTATATATATGTATATTATTTTTTTGACTAATACTTATACTCCCCATGTTTCTAAATATTACATATTTTAAAATTTTCACCAGAAAAATTTAATATTTAGCTATCAATACATGAAAATTTTAAAATATAACAGTTTTCCATAAACTTTAACCAATAGTAATTCAATAATTTCAAAATTGTCGATTAATATTTCTTGAAAATTTACAATTCATTATTAAATTTACATAGAAAATCTAAAACATTAATTTTTTAGAAACAAATAAAAAGTGTTAAAAAATGTATTATTTAGAAATAGATGGAGTATTATATATTTACTATCTTGATCGTCAATCAAACCCATTTTAAAATAAATTAAAAAATGTATATTTTGGGTGTGAGGAGGAAGTAACTGCGTAACCAAATTATTCGATGTTTTAAAACGCAGGCAAGGGTTTACGAAGGGTTTAAGCAAGTGATTCTATGGAGGCGTAAACAAGAGAATCTGTAAAGGATGAAACGATGAAGCCTTCCACTATTTAAATCGAATCTAACTCTCTATTTATAGGTTATATACTATTTAATTAGTCTTATCCTGTGTATACTTTATTTATATATACTAATATGTCAAGGATACAGCTCATATTACAATTTACAATGAAAAATTAGAGATTTCGAATTTTATTATAGATTGTACTTTTGTTGAATGCAGTAAGAACATTGCACAGTGATGGAATTATCATATTTTATGATTTATTTCAGGAATGATAATACAGATTTTAGGATAACTAAAAATATATGTTTGACAATA
This sequence comes from Moricandia moricandioides, assembly GCA_905132885.1. Lineage (NCBI taxonomy): Eukaryota > Viridiplantae > Streptophyta > Magnoliopsida > Brassicales > Brassicaceae > Moricandia > Moricandia moricandioides. The sequence goes on from CAJHQQ010002712.1 coordinate 41,299, forward strand.
AAATTCACTCAAAGATCTTTATAAAAATTGTAAATATTCATTTGATGTGAAAATGGTTGACCCCTGAGAATATGGTGAAAATGAGTTTGTCTATAATGGACTTTTCGTTCGTTTGTGTAAATTTTGTCAAAGCAGTTAGAAATGAAAAAACATGAAATTAAATTGTAGAAATTAAAACCCTAAAATAAATTCAATAATAATCATTATTGGCAAGTGATTATTATTGAATTTAGCTTTGAAATAAGCTTGCATTAGCTTCTTGGTTCCATCAGTTAGTTCAACGTCACGATTTCGCTCTATAATGTCATCTTTAACCCAAGAACTCCAAACAGTGCCGGTCCGGTCATCTGTGGTGCCTAAAGCACACTCACAATATGTTGTCCCCTAACTATAATTTTTTTTTGATAATATAAAATAATAATTAAATAATGTAAAATATTATTAAATTTTAATTTTTTCTTAGACAATAAAAATTTTAAAAAAATATTATTCATGAAAGATAATTCTCTTTACTTTTTTTTCCAGCAAAATCACTTATCAACTTTGAATAATCAAGTTTTTCGGCTAACTCATGCTCTATTGATAACATCGACAGTCCATTCAAACGCTCCTGAAACATAGTCGAGCGTAGGTAATTCTTAATGAGCTTCAACTTTGAAAAACTTTTTTTTGCAGAAGCAACTGAAATCAGAATTGTTAGAAATATACGATAAGCAATCTATGTGTTTGGATAACAACCATCCATTTTTTTTTTAGAAATTCCAACATCTCTATCGCCTTTGTAATTTCCTTTGGCAACATTCCTCTTAGATATTGAAGTTTCATAAACATATGTTTCCCATCTATATCAAAATGCCCATCATGCTCAAGAGAAGCTTCAAGCTTGACACAAGATATCATCTACTCATCATCTTTTGATGACTTTAACCTTTTCATACCAAACAAAAACCCAAAGATTTCTTCGTACCGCTGAAATTTCTCGAATCTAACCCCAAGTGACACTATAGCTTGATCTACTATGTTGATGAAGTAGTCGATCCTAAAACTCTCTTCAGCATCTTCACCAAAATGTTTTTTCCTTTTTATCAAGTGTTTTGGTTTTGAAGAAATGATGGTTCAATCTCCATGTCAATGGCAATTTGCATAGCTTCAGCTTTTGCTTTCTCAAAACCAGTTTCTTTGTAGCCTTTCAAATAACCAACAAGCCCTCCTAACTGAAAAATGGCTGCCTCAAGATTCATATCCTTTGAATGTAAAGATTTGCTCACTATATTGACAACATAAAGCAGATCATACCAAATTACCATTCCAAACAAGAATTCAAATCTTCCAATTCCATGTGTTTCACTTACTGTAAGACACTCCGCACCACTACGATGTACAAGATTATCACTATTCTCTGCTAAGTAAAACAAAGCCTCTCGTATCTTTACAACTTGAAACCTTATTGGTTTTACACTATCAATACGACTTTCCCAGCGAGTGTGATAACTGTTTAAGTGTAGTACCATTCACCACCTCTCTATAAACTTCCCAGTTGTTGGTTGAAGATGAAAACATATTGTATAAACGTTGCACAATGCCAAAAAATGAAATTGCTTTCTTAGATGAAGAAGCCATGTCACAAAGAGCAAGGTTGAGACTATGACACCCACATGGAGTATAAAATGCCCTTGGATTAATATCCAACAATCTTTTTTGGACACCCTTATGCATGTTTTCCTTTCATATTAGACCCATTGTCATAACCTTTTCCTCTCACATCACCGATATTTAACTTAAGATCGGCCAATGCATCTTGAAGAGTAGTAAAAATTCCTTCTCCTGTTTTGTCTTTAATTTCCAAAAATGACAAAAAGAACTCATCAACCTTTGCTGAATCCGTAGAAACATCTACACATCGAATTAAGAAAGTCATTTGCTCTTTACGACTAATATCAGGAGTAGAATCCAAAATGATTAAAAAATACGTCACCTCTTGGATCTTCTTTAAGATTACCATTCTAACCTCATTAGCAAGTAATTTTACCAACTCATTCTGAATCTTACGGCTAAGATAATGATATTGAGTTTCACCTTTGTCAACCCGTCGAATGTGCTCCTTCATTACTTCATCAAAGCCTCCAATCATCTTAATAGAAACCAAGAAGTTTCCACTGTTTGGATCACTAACCTTTTCGTTTTCTCCACGAAATGCTAAATTTCTTTCTGTTAGAGTTTTTACCACTGCAATTATCCTTAACATCACATCTCTCCAATGTTTCTTCTCTTTGTTAATTGCCTCCTGCAAATGTTTATCAATAGTTTCACTTCTCTTCAACCTCATTTCTAGCTCAATCTAGCGGCTCATGCAAACAATATGGTTGTAAGTAGTTTCATGATTTTTCAGCCTATGTGAAGCATTTCTCCAGTCATCATATCCAGTAGTCACCAAAAGAGGAGGGAATGTTTCCTGAGTGAATAATTACAGCAAAAACAAAAGATTTTGGGTCTGATTGGTAATAACTATAGCTTTATTTTTTTTTCTGTAAAAAAAATCTGTAGATTTTTTGCTGTGGCTTTAGATTTTATTGCTGTAGAATTTTATAGAAAGCCTAAAATAATTACAAAGCACTTGTATAGCTGCAGGTTATTTCAAGAGCTGTGATTTAAAAAAAAAATTAAAACTTGATTGCTGTGAATTTGGTGTTGTAGAAATAAATGGGGCTGTGGATAACACCTACAGCCACTACCAATCACGCCCTTTATCTTTAGATTTTGAGTAAACTAACCATCTTCTGTCTTGTTTCTCTCCATTGCTCATTCTTCTTGTATAACATGAATAAGTGAAACCTTTCAGTATCATCTCTTGGAAAAGGATAATCAATTGGACGTCTTGCAGGTGGACCTTTTTCAACCAAATAAACTCTCATTCTCTGTTCAATTTTCTTATAATTTCCAAGATCATCCATATCAACATCCTCGCGGAAGCCTCTAATATCATCAGAGTTCTCTTGTGCTTCTATGTTTTCATTCTCATATTGTTCTTTGTCCATATTCATACAATATGGTGTTAATTTATTTTAACACCAAGACCTAATTTAGATTTGTCTTAATTCAATCCTAACACATTTCTAAAGCAGATAGAATGACTAACCTTGATTCATGCTTGGATGAAATTTCACCTTTGATGTTTTCCCCTTTAACCTTTTCCTTCTTGGTGATTTCTTTGATGGACAAGAAATCCCAAAACCTCCTTAGTCTCTCCTTTCAATGATCAATATTATTGCTGTGTGTTTTTGGAAAAACTCTTGTTTTTCCTTATGTCCCAACAACACAATGCACAAGGCCTTTTATATTAGTAGAAGAGTTGTGTGTGAAGTAATACAACTCTTCAAAACTCCAACACAACTCTTCGTCATATATTATAGACCATAATTTAATAATATAATATATATGCATATGATCATAGGAGTGAAGGTATTTATAAATTAAGGTAAAGTAGGAGGGTTATCAATACACCCATATTCTAACTCATTACTCGAAACCGATCCATCACGGTATCGTCTTTCATATTAGAATATATTAAAACATTAATATGAACTTGAACTTTATATTAAACCAATAGATACATAGGTCACATAGAATATAAAATATTCTTACATTCTCCCACTTGACCTTTGTGTCGACTTAAGGGTTTAATAACTTTAATGTGCACTTTACATCAAGTTCACTTGATCTTTACTAAAATTTAAATTGATCGAATCATGGCGGTTGTATGTCATTAAACGACATAGTCCCTTCCATGTATCACAAATCAATTTTAATTCTATATCAATCCTTATATGAGAAGAACCTTTATTTCTCAAACCAAAACATATGTTATCTACAAACCATAAGTGTATACACATACTTTAATGATAACATAATTAATAAATCAGAAACATAATCTTTTAGTGAATTCTCAGTGTCAAATACATAATGAGCATCCATAACTAAAATAACAAGGCTTTATCTATAATTCCCATACGCTCTACATGGCCATTGAACGCCTTGGGTGGTAAACCTTTAGTTAGCGGATCCGCTACCATCATGTCCGTCCGTATGTGCTCAAATGACACTCTTTGTTTCTGAACTTCTTCTTTAACAGACAAGTATTTTAACTCCATGTGCTTAGCACCCTTCGAGTACTTGTCGTTCTTTGAAAAGAAGACAGCTGCAGAATTATCACAGTAAATTCTCAGCGGCTTGGCTATAGTGTCGACAATCCGAAGCCCTGAGATAAAATTCCGCAGCCATAGTGCATGAATTGTGGCCTCAAAGCATGCCACAAATTCAGCCTCCATAGTGGAAGTAGCAATGACAGACTGCTTTCCACTCTTCCATGATATTGCTCCCCCAGCTAATAGGAACAAGTAGCCAAATGTTGATTTTCTGCTATCAACACATCCGGCATAGTCTGAATCTGAATATCCGATAACTTCCAGCTGATCAGATCTCCTATATGTAAGCATGTGCTCTTTGGTGCCTTGCAAGTACCTGAGAACCTTCTTTGCAGCTTTCCAGTGGTCCATTCCGGGATTACTTTGATATAGACCCAACATTCCAACAGCAAAGTTGATATCAGGTCGAGTACATGTTTGAACGTAGTTCAAACTCCCAACCACCGATGCATAGGGAATTCTTTCCATTTCTTTACGCTCCAATTCACTCTTAGGACATTGCATTTTACTGAACTTATCCCCCTTCTGAATTGGAGCTATTCCTGCAGAGCATTTTTCCATTTTATATCTCGCTAAGATCTTATTGATATATCCTTTCTGAGACAAACTTAAGAGTCCTTGTGATCTATCTCGAAAGATTTCTATCCCGATCACATAAGATGCCTCACCCATATCTTTCATTTCAAAGTTCTTAGAGAGATACTTCTTCACATCATGTAGCATACCCATGTTATTTGCAGCAAGCAAAATATCATCAACATATAAGACTAAAATCACAAACTTACTCCCACTGATTTTAATGTAGATACATCGATCAACAATGATCTCTACACAACCATATGACGTGATGGTATCATTAAACTTTATATACCATTGTCGAGAAGCTTGTTTTAGTCCATATATTGACTTTCTCAGCTTACACACCAAATTTTCTTTTCCTGCGACCACAAAACCTTCTGGTTGGTCCATATATACTTCCTCCTCAAGATCTCCATTCAGAAAGGCGGTTTTCACATCCATCTGGTGAAGCTCAAGATCATAGTGAGCCACCAAAGCCAAAACAATTCTAAGAGAATCCTTCTTTGAAACAGGAGAGAATGTTTCTTTATAGTCAATGCCATCTTTTTGAGTGAAACCTTTAGCAACAAGTCGAGACTTGCGTCTTTCAATTTTACCTTTCGAGTCGCGTTTAGTCTTACAGACCCATTTACAACCAACGGTTTTGAAACCATCGGGCAACTCTACTAAGTCCCATACATGATTATCACTCATAGATTTCATTTCTTCTTTTGAAGCATCAAACCACTCTTTAGAATTGTCACTTTCCATGGCCATTTTGTATGAGATCGGATCTTCATCCATGCTTAAGTCACATTCATTTTCAATAGTATAAACCACATAATCATTTGAAATGGCAGATCTTCTTTCTCTTCCAGATCGCCTTATAGGTATTTGTGGTTCACTATTCTCTTCTTGAATTATGACAGGTTCATCAATAGTATTTTCAAATGGTGGAACTGGAGTATCATTATGTTGTTCTATTGTGTCATTAAACTTAGATGCAACAATAGGAACAACTACCTCAGGTGGAACTACAGGTGAAGAATATTCAACCTGAACTTCAGAAATGTCCACCTTTCGCGGTTCACCACTCCCACTAGTTCAATGAACCTAGCATTACCCGAATCAACTATTCTCGTACTATGGTTAGGGCAATAAAATGTATACCCCTTTGATTTTTCAGGATAGCCAATGAAAAATCCACTGACTGTCCTAGAATCAAGTTTCTTCTCATGTGGATTATATAGCCTTACTTCTGCTGGACAACCCCACACACGTAGATGTCTTAAACTAGGTTTCCTTCCCGTCCACAATTCATAAGGGGTCTTAGGAACTGCCTTACTAGGAACCCTGTTAAGCACATACGTTGCAGTTCTTAATGCATATATCCACAACGAAAGGGGTAAAGAGCAATTACTCAACATGCTCCTAACCATCTCTATTAAGGTACGGTTCCGCCTCTCAGCTACACCATTCTGCTGAGGAGTACCAGGCATTGTGTATTGTGCACAAATGCCTCTACTTTCAAGTAATTTTGCAAATGGACCAGGACATTGTCCACTTTCATCGAATTTTCCATAAAATTCACCACCTCTATCAGATCTCACTACTTTAACCTTTTTATCTAACTGCCTTTCCACTTCATCAATGAATATTTGTAGAACATTCACAGGCTTAGACTTTTCATGCAGTAGATAGGTATATCCATATCGCGAGTAATCATCAATAAAAGTGATGAAATATTTTTCGCCACCCCATGAAGGAGCATCGAAAGGGCCACATATGTCGGTGTGTATTAACTCAAGAAGCTGAGTGCTTCTTGTGGCTGGTTTCTTTAAAGTATGTTTCGTCTGCTTTCCTTTAATGCAGTCTATGCATACATCTAGGTCACTGAAATCCAATTGAGGAAGAATTTCATTCTTTATCAACCTCATAATTCTTTCTTTGGAAATATGACCTAGTCGTTGATGCCACAAGAAAGCAGAATTTTCGTTAGTTGCGCTACGCTTAATGCCTCGACTTTCAACATTAAATAAGGATTCAGAAAATTTTGCATCAAGGTTAAACTTATAAAGTGAATCAAATAAAGTACCACTACCATAAAAGTAATTATTTCGGTACAATGAGAAAACACCATGTGCAACCTTAATACTAAAACCTAAATTGTCCAACCTACTAACAGAAACAAGGTTTCTAGCACACTCAGGTACATAGAGACACCCTTCAAGATCCACATGACTTCCAGTGTCCAAGATCAATCTATACGTCCCAATTCCTTCTATTTGTGCCTTCATCCTGTTTCCCATGAACAAATATTGTTCAGGTCCTCTTATGGGCTGGATCGAACTGAATCCCTGTTTAATATGAGACACATGAGTAGTAGCACCAGAATCTAACCACCAAGTATTATTAGGAACTTCGACAAGATTCATTTCATAGCAAACAAAGCTGTAATGTTTACCTTTCTTGTCGAACCAACCCTTCCTTTTAGGACAATCCTTCTTGAAGTGTCCTACTTGCTTACAAAAGAAACACTTCTTTTCCTTCTGGATTTGACTTTGAGGTCCTTTCACGAAGTTCTTAACATTCCTTTTGTCTTTTCTACTTGATGTTCTTTTGCTGCTACTGGCACTTCCAAGACCTACGAGGTTAGCAACTTGATCTTTCATCTTCCTTAATCTCCCCTCCTCTTGAATTAACATAGCCTTTAATTCCTTAAAGTTCCATTTATCTTTAATGGTGTTGTAATTCACCTGGAACTGGCTAAATTCAAGAGGTAGAGAGTTCATGATGAATTGAACCAAGAATTGCTCATGTACCTCCATTCCTAAGGTCGTTAACTTTGCTGCCAGATTAGACATGTGCGTCACATGATCATGAATTGGTTGAGACCAGTCAAACTTCTTTGTAGTTAGCTCATTCATGAGACTTCCTACAATCGACTTGTCAGCCAATTCTGATTGTGAACACTCCTTAATTTTCTCTATGAATTCCCTTGCTTTCTCTGTCTTAGGCATCGATGGCTTAATACTTTCCGCCATCGTCAACCTCATAAGATTCAAGCTCAGCCTGTTAGATCGCTCCCATCTCTCATAACGAGACTTTTCAGATTCAGAGCTATCTGCCGTAATAGCTGACGGTTCTTGATCAGTTAGTATGGCAGAGTCCAAAGCCATTACACCCAGTGTAAACTGGATTTGCTCGAACCACTCACCATAGTTGAGGCCATTAAACTTTACCACAGAGTTAGCAGATGCAAACACATTTGATGAAGCTGCAAGCATTCATACATGTTTACCCGTTAGTGCTTTGAGACTTTAATGTATATTTAGACTAATAGAAACTTTAACACTTATATTTTAAATAACCTTTGGGAATATTTAAATACAAGTACTCTCATTGATGCTATATTCTTTAATATTAATCAAATCAAACACTAGTCAAATAAATATGTTATCTTTGGACATACATACTATCGACTATAGTAAGAAATGGCTAATTCTTTATTATTATTAATTATATTCAATGATCCACCTTTGGGTGATCTCCTAGAATATAAATAATAAATTAATTGACCGATCAAACTTTTATGTCATTTAGCATCCGTGATCTTGATCAATTATAGACTATTATTAATTTTAATATTTATAAGTAAATAACAAGGTCACTTTGGTGACTAACATGTTATAAGCTATATAAATATTAAAATAATAATAGGTAAATTTATCTTAATATTATGTCAATATTACATAACATAATTATATCTATATTGTGTTAATATTTTATAACACAAATTACCTATTATTAAAAATGCAGCGGAAGCATTTTTTTTTTAAACACTTTATATATATAATATTTTAAATTAATAAAATATTATATAACTGAATGTGTTTCTTAAAAAAAAAACTATATATATTTGTAAAACTAATGCGATCATATATATTATTTTCTTTAATGCAACGAATGAGTGCTATGACTCTTAACACACAATCATTCGGCATGATATTACGTTTGTCAAACAACAACCAATTGTTGTGCATCCTATGAAACATTGTGACAGTTCAATATCCAAATAACTGTTTTTTTTTCTTTCTTTCCTTGATCCACGAGAGAATCAACAGAAAACAAACAAACAAAATTCCAGAATGTATAAAAACATTTGCGCATGAAATTCCAGAATATATAAAAACATATATTACGTGTGTTCTTTATGTGTTGAAATGAAACATTATTGTTTCATCGCAATTACGGTTAGTTACCGTAAGATGTTGTGCACATATGCAACACTTAAACTTTAAACGCACAACGTTCACGGCATTATTTGATTACCGTACGTATACATGTCAATCATGAACTTGCACTTAAACAAATAGCACCGTACGTTTAAGTAATCATTCATGATCATGCGTTTAACTATAATGAATTAAAAAAAAAATCATGAACACTCTTTAAAACAGTTTTGTATATGTTCATGAATTTGATGAAAACTAATTACAGTGAATTAATCAAATCTAAAAAGGCTCTGATACCAAATTGTTAATTTATTTTAACACCAAGACCTAATTTAGATTTGTCTTAATTCAATCCTAACACATTTCTAAAGCAGATAGAATGACTAACCTTGATTCATGCTTGGATGAAATTTCACCTTTGATGTTTTCCCCTTTAACCTTTTCCTTCTTGGTGATTTCTTTGATGGACAAGAAATCCCAAAACCTCCTTAGTCTCTCCTTTCAATGATCAATATTATTGCTGTGTGTTTTTGGAAAAACTCTTGTTTTTCCTTATGTCCCAACAACACAATGCACAAGGCCTTTTATATTAGTAGAAGAGTTGTGTGTGAAGTAATACAACTCTTCAAAACTCCAACACAACTCTTCGTCATATATTATAGACCTAATTTAATAATATAATATATATGCATATGATCATAGGAGTGAAGGTATTTATAAATTAAGGTAAAGTAGGAGGGTTATCAATACACCCATATTCTAACTCATTACTCGAAACCGATCCGTCACGGTATCGTCTTTCATATTAGAATATATTAAAACATTAATATGAACTTGAACTTTATATTAAACCAATAGATACATAGGTCACATAGAATATAAAATATTCTTACATATGGACCATCTCTAGCCGTTTCTTCTTCACTCATCTCATTAATATCTTCTTCAAAAACAAGCTCTTCATCTTCCATATCCTCTTCAGTTTTAGAAGTTTCTTCAACATTAGAACTTTTAGTTCTCGAGACATACTTAAGCATATCATTAGTTTGAGATTTCACCAATTCATCTTGTCTTGCCTTTTTCTTCCTATTTTTAGCTCCACTTGATTGATTTCTTATTCTATTTCCTGGAAGCATTATCTACAATTCAAAAACATAAAAATAAAAAACATAGGCTGATAAAATACACGTCTTTAACTGGAACAAAACCAGTTTCTCTATAACTTTTACAAAAGTTAACAAAAACAAAGAGAGAAATAAAGAAGAAAAACTTACATAGATTCAAAATAGACTTATTCAAACAAAACACAATCAATTTTTTTTTAATAATAATAGAAGAAGGAGTATGATCAGAGCCGACATAGAAGAAGAAGAAGAAGAAGAAGAAGAAAAAAATAAAAAGTTAGAAGATAGAAAGCCAATTGTTAGGGTAAATAAAATAGGTAGTTATTGTAATTTGTGTATATTATCATTTAATATAATATATAAGGAAATCAAATATTTTAGAAAAGGCAATTAATAGTTACGATCAAATCAGATAGTTAGTATCAAATCTTTTATTTTTCGTAATATGTCTTTATTTAAAACGAGCAAATTTTTTTTGCATAAATCATACTCAAACCCGTAACCTAGAGGACTAAGAAGATACCCAGCAGCCACTACACCACAGAAACTTCGATAGACATGATGCTCCTATAATTTTTAATAACTTCTGGTGCCCCAAGCCATTGCTTTATGGGCTTTAGCCTAGGGCCGGGCCTGACTCCAAAATAGGGTTCTTAATTTATTTTTTTGCTGATTAAAAAAAATAAAAACGAACCAATCGCGGGCCGTCACGTGTCAGTGGGGTCTGCGAACAGTACAAGAAACCATCAAAATCAAGTTCTTAATTAGGAATTTTAGGAGATGGTTCTTGCACTGTTCGCGGACCCCACGTGTCACTGGGGTCTGCGAACAGTGCAAGAACCCCCCTTAAGAGCCTTGGATAAACATGCCCTAAAAACCCTATGTTCCTCCAAATTCTTCACTTCTTCCTCCATTCCAACACCATGTCACCCAAAAATATTAAACTTTCAAATCAAGAAAGCAAGAAACCTAAAACGCAATTAAATCTTTTTATTTGGAACACACGCAATTAAGTCATATAAGCAAACTTTAATACCTTTAGATTATCAATGAGAGAGTTAAGACTCTTGAGCTTCCGGTGAGGCCACCGATAAATCACAAGCTCTTTGCAAGACTTCTTTAATACCGTACTAAATTATCACCCGCCCTTATATATATATATATATATATATATATATATATTTAAATATATATTTGTATTTCTAACAATTATATTTATGTTTAATCAGTTATTTATCAATAATATAAAAGACTTAATGTTACTCATATAAAAGAGTAATACATGTGTAATAAATAGTTGGACTAAACATTTATCAATAGGTCATGATCCTATTTTAATAGAATAGAAGTCCAACATTCAGTTCTTTAGCGGCTGGGAGAATTTTCTGATCTCAGCCATCTCCAACTTTTCACGTATCTTTGTCCTAGTGTTCCTCTTCTTCAGTGTTCTCTTTGGGTATCCCTCGTCGGAACTGACACTATTTTTGTTTTGGGTAGCCACATGTGAAGAGGTCCAAGAGGAGTAACTTGAGAAGAAGGGTTCTTGTGTTAGCTTAAAAATATCAGATGAAATCTTGTTGTTCACTTCCATGTTTTTGAAGAAATCTTCAAAGCTAGTGGGATCGAGCTGAAAATTAAACCCTGCATTTGGTTTTGGGTCTTCTGTGTCTAGAAGAGACTCTAGCGGAGGCAACCTTTAGATAGAAATAGAATTAGGAACACACACACACACCATAAAACACAAACGAGATATAACTTGTTTAGCAAGAACTGATTTGACGGTAACAGAATACTTTTCTAGCATGTTGTAAAATTAATCTGGATCATCATGGTTTTCGATACCCATATAATCGAGAGGAAGAAAAAAGTTAGGATCCATTGTTGACAACACAGTGGTAGAAAACATAGAATTATAGTTACTATAAGAAGCATGGGAATATATTAAAGAACACACATATATAATGTTTTAGGGGTTTGTGTGCAATGTATGAAGTTACGAGTCCCAAAGGATACAACCGTGTGATTTAATTAATTGCATGATCATGTCTGTATTAAACTATTTCTCATAGCCTTGGACGCACCATGGAATACGGATCCTTTTATTAACATTTCTTCAATTTTTCTTCATTCCATTGCCTAAATCATGACCAATTCTTCGATGAGTATCGTGTCCACTCTATTTTTGTGACCTGGAATAAATAGAAAAAAGGTATCAATTCTTTAGAAACGAAAAATACAATCGTATAAAACGTTTTTTAGCTTTAGTTGATGCAAAATCATTGATAATTAATTTGAATTTCATATTCTCAAAAACTTCCTTTTCAATGCATAAAATTGCTAAACTTTCTTGAGACATTGATGATCTCAAATAAATTTTCAACAATTTTAGTATAGAAAAACTTATTTCAGCTGATTAAACTCTCACAGGTGTGGTTAGCAAAATCAGTAAGCAATATATCAACATTTGGATAAAAATCCATAGCTTTTACCAACTCAAAAACCTTAATCGGTGTCATTGCTTCATCGGACAAACTCACCACTCAGAACAAAAAATCATCTAAATCAACATCTCATGTATCGTCATGAGAGAATGATTTATAAAAAAAATAGTGCAGTTTTCTCTTAATTCAATAGCAGGAAGTGACTTTAACTTCACTGGACTATATAAAAAAATTAAAAACATTTTCAAATGTTCTCATTTGTTCAAATCTACCATTCAACGAAGTAATTGCCATATCCACAACAACAAGGAAATACTTGATTTTAAAATCATCTTCAGAAGTTTGAATTACTTCATTATGACCAGTTTCATCAAACTGTTTTTTTTCTAAAACATCGACGTTTTTTGGGAAATATAGCATCAACACCCATCTCATGAGCAAGATCTTTAAGCATGTTCATACTAGAGCTCAATCCATCATTTCTATATTTCTCAAAAAAGACATCACACCTTCTACTTTTTTATGGCATTATCAATATATATGGTTTTTTTTCTTGTAGTTTCTTAATTACCATATTAATAGCAAATAAAATGTCTTGCCAAATAACAATTCCAAGCAAAGACTCAAAATTTTCAAGTGCATCAACCAAGCCTCCAGTTTCACTTTTTTAAAATAGCATCATCACAAAAATCATATAGTTCAATTAGGGCTGCTCTTATTTGAGGAGCTTGATATCTTATAGCTTTTACACTTTTTATTTGACTCTCCCATTTAGTATTAAACAATTTTTACTGTAAAACATGCAATATGCTTAATTAAAATATAGCATTTTTTATAGAGGCCGAAAATAAAATGTACATGCTTTGCACAATCCCAAAATAAAAAGAAATAGCTTTTACACAATAATGTGCCATTTCACTAACAACAAGATTCAAGCTATGACAAGCACATGTTATAAACAATGCTTTTGAATTAATTTTAAGTAATCATTTTTGAACTCCTTGGTGTTTTCTTTTCATATTAGAACCATTATCATAACCTTGTCCCCTTACTTTTTTAATATCAAGATCAAGAGACTTAAGAGCACTTTGTAATTCATTAAACAAGTTTAGTCGTGATGTATCATCTACCTTAAATCCCTCTAAGGAATACTCTTCAATTCTAATATTTTTATCTGACATATTCACACATCGTACAATTATGCTCATTGCTCTTGATGATTCACATCTGGTGTCAAATCAAGGATAACAAAAAAATATTTTGCTTCTTTAATAACACTTATGATAGAAAGTCTAACCTTATATGTGAGAAGATCAATTAGCTCGTGTTGAATGTTATGACCAAGATAATGGTGATGTACCTCATGAGTTTAGATGCGTCATATATGATTCTGCATAATCACATCAAATTCAACAATCATCTCGATCATTCCTAAAAAGTTACCGTTACTATATTGGTAAAGTTTTTCATTTGATTCTCGAAACGCTGAATTTCTTTTCGAAATATATTTAAATACAACACTGATTCTATATATAAATTGTCTTCAACGTTCCTTTTCTTTTGTAATCACATGCTGAAATTCTTCATCAATCGTCAAATTATTTTGAAGTCTAACTTTGGATTCATTCCAAGTTCTCATGTTAGCCATATGCTCCTCACTTTTTTCATGACCTTTTAATCTATCACCAATATGTTTTCAATCTTTTAGTCATTGATTTGCTAATAAATTTACGTTTCCATGAGATTTAAACAACTTACAACAAAAACAATAAACTTTATGTACATGTTTTGAGTAAATTAACAATTTTCTATCAACAATTTCTCCATTACACAACTTTTGAAATAATGGCTATATGAAAAATCTCTTTTAGTTTTATTATCAATAGGAAATTCAAGATTCATATCTCTTTTTGGTTCTTTTTTCAATCAACAATTCTCTTGTTCTATTATCAAGATTATTCCAATTTCTAGGATCATAGATGTCAAAAGGAGGAATTGGTGGCTCATCAACTTTTAACTTTTCAAAATTAGAAGGATTTGACTCATTCTCATGAGATTGCACATTTGTTTTTGCTCTAGAACTCTCAGTATTTATGTTGTTCTTTTTTTAACAAACTTATCTAAAGCTCCCCTCTGAGTTTACGAACTGTTCATCTAAGTTTTTTTTCTCTTATTATTCCCACACAACACCATATCCTTTAAAATTAAAAGAAAAAATCACCTGAAATTGATATGTCCAAAATAGGTTTAGTCGAAAATAATCAACGACACCAACAAAAATTATGTAACATTGACAAAAAAAAATCAAAAAGAGTTATAGTATAAAAATCTGAAACAAAAAAACTAAGAGAATAAAAAAACCACCAGTCATGAACCACCGGTGTCGTTGCTCATGCCACCAGAGTCCGAGATCCATCGACGTCGCTCAACTTCGTGAAGGTTAAGTGTGTTCATCATGTATTTCTTGCGCCTCAAGTTTCTAAAACCCTAATGGCGTTTTTCTTTTGCTTTTTTGGAAATTGTCATGTGATGTTTCGGACATACCGTTTGTGTAAGTTGAGAAGTGTAACCGAGACTCAGGGCATAACTCTAGACCATGACTTGTGGCCTAAGTTAGATATGTTCTCAACCATTTTCCAATTAATTTCCGATTGGTTAAGATGAGGGCTATTTCGTTTAATCTCATGCTAGTTTAATACTATTATTATCAAAATTTTAGTTTCAAAACATATCCGTCTCCGTAAATCGGGCATGCATGAGTGTCTTTTCTGTTATTATTTTATGCTTGTTAAATCAGATATAGGATGTTAGAGTATTCAACGACGGAGTGGACTGAATGATGTTAGAACTACTATATATATGTATATAAATATGAGTCAGAATGTGTGGATTGCGGGTGCAAAAAACGTTTGTGTAAGCCGATGACAAGTACTGTGATTGCGGGTGCACATAGACGTTTGTGTAAACCGTCAACAAACATGGAGATTACATTGGTACAAAGATGTTTGTATCAGTCGTCGATGCGCAGAGGGGGGAGTACAAGGATGGACTAATGTACTAGTCGCCTAGAGATATAGATACATCCTTATGAGGAAATGCGGGGTGCAAAGAATAGCTATGTACTATCAGCATATTGATTGTTTTGTGTGGTGTAATAAGCATCATGTCTACTTCATGCTAGAGCTACGCCTACATAGTTGTAGTGCTATTTATTGAGTCAGTGGTTTGCAGTTTAACATCCCATACCTTATTGGGTGACTCTCATGTTGCTCACCTTATCACTTTCCCTTACAAATGAGCATGACGAGTAGTTAGATATTTGGACGATTTAGTGTCTTCGGATAATTGTATTTTATTTCGGAACACACTATTCTCAATAGAGGAAGAAACAAGTGTTACAAGAACTTTTTCTAGTTTTGTCTTTTTTTTAGATAATTACGTTTAGGTTATCATGAACTTTTTATTACAGTTTACTAAACTGATCCTAACAAATTGAAGTGGGCCTTTTAGAATTAGTAAAATTACACTAATTTTTTTTTTGGACCTTGGGCTCAGGGCCACTGTCCCACTTGCCATAATCCAAAGTCGGGACTGTGCATGATCATGGAGGCTGAATTGTTTGTTAGTTGATTATTTAATGATGCTGAAGATTAGTTTTTTTTTTAGTTTTTCTTTCTTATTTGTATCCTCAAAGTCCATGCATGAAAGTAAGATATAAATTGCTAAACATAGTCCCTCCTTATACAAAATAATTATATTTTGGTTAATTAGGTTTAGCTTATTATGAACTTTTTATTATAGGTTTACTAAACTGATCCTTTAACAAATTGAAGTGGGTTTTTTACAATTAGTAAAATTACACTAAATTTTTTTTGAACCCTTAGGTCCAAGGCCACTGTTCCCACTTTCCATAATCCAAAGCCGGGACTGTGCATGATCATGGAGGCTGAATTGTTTGTTAGTTGATTATTTAATGATGCTGAAGATTATTTTTTTCTTTCTTATTTGTCTCGTCAAAAATCCACGCATGAAAGTAAGATATAAATTGCTACACATAGTCCCTCCTTATACAAAAGAATTATATTTTATTTTTTTCCATATATATTAAAGAGTGATGTTTTAAATATAGTTAATTGTAAACTTAAATTATTAATTAAATGTAAAATTATGAGTGGTAAAACTTTATTGATAAGACCAAAAACTAATAAAAAGTGTATTTACTTTTTCTTAATATATGTAAAATAATCAAAACATCAATCTTTTGTATCCAGAAAAAGTATTAAACCAATGGATTTTTTTATGTTTTCATATCCGTTGCTGCATGTGTTTTATAAGTTGGTTGTGACTGTATAGTCATTAAAGAGTTAATATTTACTCTAAATTTTACATTACCAAAATTCACCAAAAACTTAGCAAGCAAATGTAATATTATTTCCACCTATTTATACTTTTGTTACTATTTAAAAAAGATAAACGCACACATTTTTACTTCGATCTTTTAATTAGAGTAATACATTTTACTCCACATAGGACCAAAAAATAAAATAAAATAAAATACTTCCTCCGTTTCAAAATAGATAATGTTTAAGAATTTTTTTTATGTTTCATAATACATGATGTTTTCATATTTTAATATAACTTTTAACTTTATAAAAAATTGTGGAACCTATGATTATTTTTTCATTGGTTGAATAATTTATAATTAATATTTTAATGATATTTTTAGATAAAAATAATAATTTTAATAGTTGTGCACTTTCCTAAGCTCTTAGAACCATAAGAAACAGCCTTAAAAATACACGAAATATATCACAGAAGGCCGACTCTTCACAAAGCATAGTGAAGGAAAACACTTCTTCCGAGGGACAAATCTATGCGACCCCTTGGTCCTAATTCGTCTATCATAAATCAAACTACTTAACATCCAAACATGAACAACAGTTTTGGCTGCAAATGTTGATAATATATAAGTTTAGATATGAAAGTTTAACAAATGTTGATAATTTTATTTTTTATAAAAAATGTACAAATTTTAACATTAATTTAACAGTGAATGATATTTATTTAAATGAAAACATTTATTTTATATAGTACTTCTATTTTAATATCAATAAACTATAATTATAAAATTTATAAAAGATAGCATATAATTTTATTATTGTTTATTAAATTAATTTACAATAGTATTAATAGTACTAATTATGAAATTAAATAATGCATTATTTTATAAAAACATTAAAATATTTTAATTAGATTTGTTAGATTTTCCTCAACTAGTTTTGTTTGAACTAAAAGTAATTAAATTTATAATTAAAACTGATTCATTAAGATTTTAAAGGTATATTATTAGCTTGATTAAAGTAAATAAACAAAAATATCATAATAATAAATCAATGAAATAGTTTTCTTATGAATTTTATCTAGTATAATTTTTTGTAGTTCTCTTTTAATAGAGAAGATAGTAGATTTTCCTCAAT
>CAJHQQ010002713.1:0-59318 GCA_905132885.1 Moricandia moricandioides
TTTTTCCCTATCTTTGGTTTTGTCCCACTGGGTTTTTCTAGAGATAGGTTTTTAATGAGGCCATATGTTGCTTTCCTATCACTCACTTGATGATCTCAGTTTAAGACTACAAGAAAAATCTTTTTATTTTATCTTTTGTTTTATTTTTAGACTATGGTTTATTATTTTGCACATTTCGAGATCAAGGAGCCTGTTCCTTGCTCTCTCTCTATATATATGTACTCAAAAACCCTAATGAAGCATCCAGTCTTTTATCTTATTCTCTTGTTCTCTCTGTCAACTGCGAGTGCCCCTTTGTATTCTGAGTGTTCTTGAGTCCTTGTTAGTGAGTCATATCTAACAAAACCATAAGAGTGATTGTCAAGGTGAGTCATATCCGAGACCTTCACTTAGGAGTATCAAGGAGTCCCTTCCATAACTCTTTGTGTCACCAATCAATCCACACGCCTTGAAGAAGATTGAGTCTCTGATTCTCTACTTGCAAGGATCTATCCCATTACCAACCATAGAAGCATCCTAGGAGTGTATTATTTGGTATCAGAGAAACTCTGGCTAGGGAAGTACTCGATTTCTTTAAGCTTTTATAGATCTGTTCTTTGCTTTCATAACAATCGATAGATCTAGGTTTTGTTGTTTCTATTCTATAGATCCGAGTCATTCTGTTTCATCATTGATAGATCTGAAGTTTGGTGTTTCGAAATTGATAGATTCAAAGATTGTTTTTCTTTCTGATCTGTTCTAGATTTGATCATCTCTTACTCTTATTGTTCTAGATCTGTTGTTTCTACTCTTTTAACTTCCGATCTGTTGTTTAACCTGAGTGAAACTGATTGATATGTTCTTGTGTCGTTGAGATCTGATAGTTTAAGAAGTCTTAATCGATTGATAGTGAGTGACTCTTGGCATCCTTGCGGTTTAAGTTACAAAGAATTTCAAATCCTGATTAAAATCTTTTGCCGCCTAGTCCATCTTTACTCTTGTTTCCTTATTTGATTTATTTCCTGAACTCTCTTACTGGCTGAGTTCTATTTGTTTTAATCTCAGGTACCAATGAATAACGAAGGTGATGCAGAGGCAGATTTGGTAAGAAGAAACAAGCTGTTGATGGAAGCCATGACTGCTCAGCTGAATCAAACTATGTTGGAGAACATGACTGAGATGATGAAACAAAACATGGAAGAGATCAGAAAAGAGATTAGACAAGCTGCGGGTCAAGGACACAGCAATGAGAGCAGGAGGAACCGTCAAACTCACACTCCACAAGAGCATGGTGGTTCACAAGAGACTGATAACTTCTATGAGCGCCACAGAAGTGAGAGAAGTGGTTCTTCCTCAGCATCAAGAAGTAGTAGAAGGAGAAACCGTCGTGATCATGATGAAAGAAGACCTTACCGTGACGAGCTTTCTGGTTTGAATCTTAAGATCCCTCCCTTCCAAGGAAAAGTTGATCCAGATGCTTATCTTGAGTGGGAGAAGAAGATTGAGATTGTATTGAACTGCCGGCACTACACCAATGCTCAGAGGATTCAATTTGATGCAACTGAGTTCTATGATTATGCCTTGAGCTGGTGGGATCAACTCGTGACTACTAGGACGATAAATCAAGAGTATCCGGTTGATACTTGGCAAGAGATGAAGTCTCTTATGCGCAAGCGGTTTGTGCCTAACCACTACCACCGAGATCTTCATCAAAGATTGAGGAGACTTACACAAGGATCTAAGACTGTGGAAGAGTACTACCAGGAGATGGAGTTTCTGATGTTTAGGGCTGGTGTATCTGAGGACAGAGAGGCTAATATGGCAAGGTTTCTTGGAGGACTTAACCGCGAGATACAAGACAGTGTGGAGATGCAACACTATATAGAGATAGAAGAGATGTTGCACAAGGCTATTCTGGTGGAGCAGCAACTTAAGAGAAAGCATCACTCGCGAGGCAACTATGGGTCCAGCAAGTATCAGTATACTAAAGAAGAGACACCATCTCATTTGAAGGACAGCAAGCCTCAACAAAAAGAAGAATCCAAACCGAGCAGACACATACAGGCAAAGAAAAGGGCAAGGCCCGAAGTTGCAAGCTCTAGAAATAGAGATGTTAAGTGTTTTAAGTGTCAAGGAAGAGGATATTATGCCAATGAGTGCACCAACAAGAAGGTTTATGATTCTACTTGAGAATGGAGAGTATGAAACAGGAGAAAAGAGGACCCCGGCTCTGATCTGGAAAAGGTCTGGTGAAGAGAGTGAAGTAGAACCGGTTAAAGGAAGGTTGTTGGTGACAAGAAGGCTCAAGAATTTGCTTATAATTATGCTCAACACTCTACATCTAAGTATTCTCCTTTTGAAATTGTTTATGGGTTCAATCCCATCTCTCCTTTGGATCTAATGCCTTTACCTGAGTGTGTTAGGGTCAGTATGGATGGGAAAAAGAAAGCAGAGATGGTGCAGCATATCCATGATCAGGCTAGAAAGAATATTGTTGAGAAGAAAAAGCAGTACACTAAGACAGCAAACAAAGGCAGGCGTGAGATGATCTTTGATGTAGGTGATAAGGTGTGGGTTCACTTGCGCAAGGAGAGGTTTCCCAAAGAGAGAAAGTTTAAGCTGATGCCGCGGATAGATGGTCCTTTTGAAATCATCCAGAAAATCAATGACAATGCCTACAAGCTTGATCTTCAAGGTAAGTATGATATAAGCAACAGTTTCAATGTTACTGACTTAATTTCTTTTGTGGCAGATGAACCAGATTTGAGGACAAATCCTTTTCAAGAGGGAGGGGATGATATGATCATGGACCAGTCAAGCAAAGAAAACAATGAGATCATGGAGGAACCAGCTGATGAAGATGCTCTCACCATACCTAAGGGTCCCATGACTCGAGCCAGAAGCAAACAACTCAAAGAAGTCATTGGAGGATTACTTAAAACATCCATGAAGCAAGAAGAGAGTCTTGGAAGAAGCTTGATCAACCAAGACACACTTGCTACAATTCAAGCCACCTCATCTATAATATAGACATCAAGTGAGCAAGTAACATATGTGTGCTCTTTTTCCCTATCTTTGGTTTTGTCCCACTGGGTTTTTCTAGAGATAGGTTTTTCATGAGGCCATATGTTGCTTTCCTATCACTCACTTGATGATCTCAGTTTAAGACTACAAGAAAACTCTTTTTATTTTATCTTATGTTTTATTTTTAGACTATGGTTTATTATTTAGCACACTTCGAGATCAAGGAGCCTGTTCCTTGCTCTCTCTCTATATATATGTACTCAAAAACCCTAATGAAGCATCCAGTCTTTTATCTTATTCTCTTGTTCTCTCTATCGACTGCGAGTTCCCCTTGTAGTCTGAGTGTTCTTGAGTCTTTGTTAGTGAGTCATATCTAACAAAACCATAAGAGTGATTATCAAGGTGAGTCCTATCCGAGATCATCACTAAGGAGTATCAAGGAGTCCCTTCCATCACTCTTTGTGTCAACATTCAATCCACACACCTTGAAGAAGATTGAGTCTCTGATTCTCTACTTGAAAGGATTTATCCCATTACCAACCAGAGAAGCATCCTAGGAGTGTATTATAACAAGAATGAATCAAGATGTAAAAAGCTTGATTTGAACTCATAAATCAGTGTAGAATCATCCTGAAGTTGAATCAATATCATTGGAGTTATGATGAAGAAGTTATCCCACTTTTAACCGAAGTGATCCAGTTTGTCCTGTTTTGAGATTTGGCAATTTCTTCTTGATACTAATAAATCCAGAATGAATCACGACGTAAGAAGCTTGATCTGGACTCATAAATCAGTGTAGAATCACCATGAAGTTGAATCAAGATTATAGGAGTTATGATGAAGAAGTTATCCCACTTTTAACCGAAGTGATTCCAGTTTGCCCTGTTTGGAGAGTTTGCAATTTCTTCTTGATTCTAATCAAACCATAATGAATCAAGATGTAAGAATCTTGTTTTAGACTCATAAATCATTGGATAATCACCTTATGTTGAATCAATATCATAGGAGTTATGATAAAGAAGTTATCCCACTTTTAACCGAAGTGAATCCAGTTTACCCTGTTTGGAAATTTGTCAATTTCTTCTTGATACTAATAAAACCAGAATGAATAATGATGTGAGAAGCTTGATTTGGACTCATAAATCAGTCTATAATAACCCTGAAGTTGAATCAAGATCATAGGAGTTATGATGAAGAAGTTATCCCACTTTTAACCGAAGTGATTCCAGTTTGCCCTGTTTGGAGAGTTGGCAATTTCTTCTTGATACTAATAAAACCAGAACTAATCACGATGTAAGAAGCTTGATTTAGACTTATAAGTAAGTTTAGAATCACCCTGAAGTTGAATCAAGATCATAGGACTTATGATGAAGAAGTTATCCCACTTTTAACCGAAGTGACTCCAATTTACCTTGTTTGGAGATTTGGTAATTTCTTCTTGATTCTAATCAAACCAGAATGAATAAAGATGTAAGAAGCTTGATTTGGACTCATAAATCAGTGCAGAATCATCCTGAATTTGAATCAATATCATTGCACTTATGATGAAGAAGTTATTCCACTTTTAACCGAAGTGATTCCAGTTTACCCTGGTTGGAGATTTCACAATTTCTTCTTGATTCAAATCAAATCAGAATTAATCACGATGTAAGAAGCTTGATTTGTACTAATAAATCAGTGTAAATCACCCTGAAGTTGAATCAATATCGTAGGAGTTATGATGAAGAAGTTATCCCACTTCTAACCGAAGTGATTCCAGTTAGCCATGTTTGGAGATTTGGCAATTTCTTCTTGATACTAATAAAACCAGAACGAACGACGATGTAAGAAGCTTGATTTAGACTCATAAATAAATTTAGAATCATCCTGAAGTTGAATCAAGATCATAGGAGTTATGATGAAGAAGTTATCCCACTTTTAACCGAAGTGACTCCAATTTACCTTGTTTGGAGATTTGGCAATTTCTTCTTGATTTTAATCAAACTAGAATGAATAATGATGTAAGAAGCTTGATTTGGACTCATAAATCAGTGCAGAATCATCCTGAAGTTGAATCAATATCATTGGACTTATGTTGAAGAAGTTATTCCACTTTTAACCGAAGTGATTCCAGTTTACCCTGTTTGGAGAATTCGAAATTTCTTCTTGATTCTAATCAAACAAGAATGAATCAAGATGTAAAATGCTTTATTTTTACTCATAAATTAGATTAGAATCATCCTGAAGTTGAATCAATATCATAGGAGTTATGATGAAGAAGTTATCCCACTTTTAACCGAAGTGATTCCAGTTTGCCATGTTTGGAGAGTTTGCAATTTCTTCTTGATTGTAATCAAACCATAATGAATCAAGATGTAAGAAGCTTTATTTGGACTCATAAATCAGTGTAGAATCATCCTGAAGTTGAATCAATATCATTGGAGTTATGATGAAGAAGTTATCCCCCTTTTAACCGAAGTGATCCCAGTTTGCCATGTTTTGAGATTTGACAATTTCTTCTTGATACTAATAAATCCAGAATGAATCAAGATGTAAGAAACTTGATTTGGACTCATAAATCAGTGTAGAATCACCATGAATTTGAATCAAGATTATAGGAATTGTGATGAAGAAGTTATCCCACTTTTAACCGAAGTGATTCTAGTTTGCCCTGTTTGGAGAGTTTACAATTTCTTCTTGATTCTAATCAAACCATAATGAATCAAGATGTAAGAATCTTGCTTTGGACTCATAAATCATTGGATAATCACCTTATGTTGAATCAATATCATTGGAGTTATGATGAAGAAGTTATCCCACTTTTAACCGAAGTGAACCCAGTTTACCTTGTTTGGAGATTTGACAATTTCTTCTTGATACTAATAAAACCAGAATGAATCATGATGTAAGAAGCTTGATTTGGACTCATAAATCAGTGTAGAATAACCCTGAAGTTGAATCAAGATCATAGGAGTTATGATGAAGATATTAGAGTGAAGCAAGACAAGGAGGTGTGAAGGCCAAACAAAGGAAGTGAAGGCCAAGCATCTCCAGCCTCAAGATACTGATCACACAGCCAAGACAATGAAAAGATGATCAAGGTGTGTGTGCAGGATGAGAAGGAGGCTGTAGAGGCATGAAGTGTGTTGCAATATGGCTACTGGGAGCTGTCCCTTTCACTCTCTTGCTGCAGAAAACTCTCTTGTCCTCTTCCTCCTTGGCTGCTTCCAAATAGCTTTGTTTATTCATTTCCTAGGATAGTATTAGTTTAATCTCTCCTTTGTCTTGTTGCTGCTGCTGTAAAACCTAAGGATCTCCTCTATTAATAAAGAGGCAGCCTCATTGTAATGAACACACAAGAAATAAGAGACAAGCATTCATAAATTTCGTGTATAACTCATCTCTTTATTAAGTGTTCTTTAAATTAGTCACAATGTAGGGAGTTAAGGTATACATGTTTTGGGTCTGCCTAAGGGCAGATCATGCTTGCCCATTCTACTCTAAAATCAGTTTAAACTCTTCTTTATCTTCTCTTAAACTCTAGCTTACTGATTCTATTTCCTATTCTCCTTAAGTGAACAAACTGAAAGTGTTGTGTCACTTCTTAAGGAATAGATTCAAACTAGAGTCTTTAATCTGTTCTTAGTTTAATTCTAATTATTGTATCAATCTCACAGCCACTTAATCTCTCTAGATTCAGATGGTTGTGTAGATTATTTTGCTGAGAGGATTCAATCACAAGTTGATTGTCTCTTCCATTCTTAAAGAGTGAGTTCAAGTTCTTAGCTATTCATAGTTTTTCCAACATGGTATCAGAGCTTTGTTGCTCTTCTTGGGCTGAACTCACTTCTTTTGTCAATTTCTTCATCTGAATATCTCTCTCTTTCTCCTTTAAAATTCGTTTTTGATGAGCTGTGTGGCTGGGATTCAAAACCTGGACAGTAGAGAGTGTAGATGAAGTATGTATTCAAAATCTGTGAGTTTCTTTAAGATGCAAGTCTTTAAAGTTTTTTTTTAATCAATGACTCTCCCCTTTATCTCCTCATTGTTTAAGCCTTTGGATGAAAGATTAAAAATCTGTTCATGTCAGCTTGAGGGAGGGAGAAAAGATTAAACTTGTATCTTGAAGAACTCTTGAAAAAAAAAAAATCGATTTCAAAAATATTTTGTGTTCATCTTGTCTAATGATTTCTTTAAAGAAGACAAGATGGAATTCTATTTTGGTTTCTTCTCTCCCATGTGTAAGCTGTGGTTCTGATCTTGAGTTGGGATCCTAATCCAAGGCTAAGGGAGGGAAATAAAACAAAAAACTTCATCTCTTTGTGCTTTAAAGACAGATTTAAAAGATGAAGTTTTTGCTGGTTTTGTCTCAAACATTATCATCCTTTTCTACCCTTTGTCTCTTAATATTTTCAAACTTGGTAAAAGACTTTAAGTCTAATGAAACCAATGCTTGAGGGAGGGAGAAAGATTGATGATGATTTGAAGAAAATTGATTTGTAAGAGCATTTGAATTTCAGATTTAAAGAAAAGCTCTTTGAAAGGATTTAAAAATCTGAAAATGTTTTTGAACAAATTCTTGAGTAATCTGATTTCGAAAATGATTTAAAAATGTGTTAACTGGTGGGATGTTCTTGCCTCACCAGCATTGTGATCAGCCATGAAGCTTGAAGGCCATGGACTGCAATCTGCTTCCGCAAAACTCTCATTCTCCTCCATACTCTTACTCTCCATTATTCTCTCATACTCTTGTTACTTATTCTCTAATTCTATGGTTACTTATACTCTCTGGTTACTTTATTCTCTCCATCATTCACTAATTTTTGCTTTCAATCTGTCCATACTCAACAGGTTCTAAGTCTAAGAATGGTGATTGGTTATTGTACTTGGCTGTCTCAAGAAGACAATGCAAGTTTGGTTGATCCAGAGCAGCATCAGAAGCAAGCTTTGGGGGTCATAACCAATGGCCTCAGATTCATGGACCCAAGACAAGAAGATCTTGAGGAGAAGATACTGTAGGAAAGTGATGAATCAGCTGACCAGCAAGATGTTAGCTAAGGGTCAGTAAGCTTCATGTGAAGCATCAAGAAGAAAGAGGTGTTGCACAAGTTCAAATCATGGCGCTAACACCCTCAGAAATCTGTTCAGATCATGGTTCAAGCCATGAGTCACTTTTGGCGGTTTTAAAGACAATTCCAAGCCGCAGTTCAGATTAGAGAAGCTTCAAGCTCAATTCAAATAAAGCTAAGGTCATAGCTATCCAATGCACCGTGAAGACTATACTCTTTTTGTCCTCATCACGGTTTTATCCCAAGTGGTTTTACAAGGTGAGGTTTTTAATGAGGTAGTCATTTGCGTGTTGCAAGCTTGGCCTTTGGAACTAGTGGCTTCTGCAGCCCAACCTTGAGGGAGGGTATTAGAGTGAAGCAAGACAAGGAGGTGTGAAGGCCAAACAAAAGAAGTGAAGGCCAAGGATCTCCAGCTTCAAGATACTGATCACACAGCCAAGACAATGAAAAGATGATCAAGGTGTGTGTGCAAGAAGAGAAGGAGGCTGTAGAGGCATGAAGTGTGTTGCAAGTAATCAAGACTTGCACAATAAATAAAGGAGCCATCAAGCTGAGAAGAACAAGAAAGATAATGATGTGCAAAGTTCGGGTCAGCCTCAAAACACCCAAAGATCAATGTGCAAAACAAGGGTTGAAGATAATCTTTGGTGCAAAGTTTGTGCAAAAGAATCAAAACCAATGTGCATAGTCCGGGTGAGCTTTATGTCGACCAAGAAATAAGAAGCTGGTTGGCGACAAGTAATTCGGTTTGAATTCAAATGGGATCACATGTGAGCTTAAGGAATATGGCTACTGGGAGCTGTCCTATTCACTCTCTTGCTGCAGAAAACTCTCTTGTCCTCTTCCTCCTTGGCTGCTTCCAAATAGCTTTGTTTATTCATTTCCTAGGATAGTATTAGTTTAATCTCTCCTTTGTCTTGTTGCTGCTGCTGTAAAACCTAAGGCTCTCCTCTATAAATAAAGAGGCAGCCTCATTGTAATGAACACACAAGAAATAAGAGACAAGCATTCATAAATTTTGTGTATAACTCATCTCTTTACTAAGTGTTCTTTAAATTAGTCACAATGTAGGGAGTTAAGGTATACATGTTTTGGGTCTGCCTAAGGGCAGATCATGCTTGCCCATTCTACTCTAAAATCAGTTTAAACTCTTCTTTATCTTCTCTTAAACTCTAGCTTACTGATTCTATTTCCTATTCTCCTTAAGTGAACAAACTGAAAGTGTTGTGTCACTTCTTAAGGAATAGATTCAAACTAGAGTCTTTAATCTGTTCTTAGTTTAATTCTAATTATTGTATCAATCTCACAGCCACTTAATCTCTCTAGATTCAGATGGTTGTGTAGATTATTTTGCTGAGAGGATTCAATCACAAGTTGATTGTCTCTTCCATTCATAAAGAGTGAGTTCATGTTCTTAGCTATTCATAGTTTTTCCAACATGGTATCAGAGCTTTGTTGCTCTTCTTGGGCTGAACTCACTTCTTTTGTCAATTTCTTCATCTGAATATCTCTCTCTTTCTCCTTTAAAATTCGTTTTTGATGAGCTGTGTGGCTGGGATTCAAAACCTGGACAGTAGAGAGTGTAGATGAAGTATGTATTCAAAATCTGTGAGTTTCTTTAAGATGCAAGTCTTTAAAGTTTTTTTTAATCAATGACTCTCCCCTTTATCTCCTCATTGTTTAAGCCTTTGGATGAAAGATTAAAAATCTGTTCATGTCAGCTTGAGGGAGGGAGAAAAGATTAAACTTGTATCTTGAAGAACTCTTGAAAAAAAAAAATTGATTTCAAAAATATTTTGTGTTCATCTTGTCTAATGATTTCTTTAAAGAAGACAAGATGGAGTTCTGTTTTGGTTTCTTCTCTCCCATGTGTAAGCTGTGGTTCTGATCTTGAGTTGGGATCCTAATCCAAGGCTAAGGGAGGGAAATGAAACAAAAGACTTCATCTGTTTTGTGCTTTAAAACAGTTTTAAAAGATGAAGTTTTTGCTGGTTTTGTCTCAAACATTATCATCCTTTTCTACCCTTTGTCTCTTAATATTTTCAAACTTGGTAAAAGACTTTAAGTCTAATGAAACCAATGCTTGAGGGAGGGAGAAAGATTGATGATGATTTGAAGAAAATTGATTTGTAAGAGCATTTGAATTTCAGATTTAAAGAAAAGCTCTTTGAAAGGATTTAAAAATCTGAAAATGTTTTTGAACAGATTCTTGAGTAATCTGATTTCGAAAATGATTTAAAAATGTGTTAACTAGGTGGGATGTTCATGCCTCACCAGCATTGTGATCAGCCATGAAGCTTGAAGGCCATGGACTGCAATCTGCTTCCGCAAAACTCTCATTCTCCTCCATACTCTTACTCTCCATTATTCTCTCATACTCTTGTTACTTATTCTCTAATTCTATGGTTACTTATACTCTCTTCTTACTTTATTCTCTCCATCATTCACTAATTTTTTGCTTTGAATCTGTCCATACTCAACAGGTTCTAAGTCTAAGAATGGTGATTGGTGTTTGTACTTGGTTGTCTCAAGAAGACAATGCAAGTTTGGTTGATCTAGAGCAGCATCAGAAGCAAGCTTTGGGGGTTAGAACCAATGGCCTCAGATTCATGGACCCAAGACAAGAAGATCTTGAGGAGAAGATACTGTAGGAAAGTGATGAATCAGCTCACCAGCAAGATGTTAGCTAAGGGTCAGTAAGCTTCATGTGAAGCATCAAGAAGAAAGAGGTGTTGCACAAGTTCAAATCATGGCGCTAACACCCTCAGCAATCTGTTCAGATCATGGTTCAAGCCATGAGTCACTTTTGGCGGTTTTAAAGACAATTCCAAGCCGCAGTTCAGATTAGAGAAGCTTCAAGCTCAATTCAAATAAAGCTAAGGTCATAGCTATCCAATGCACCGTGAAGGCTATACTCTTTTTGTCCTCATCATGGTTTTATCCCAAGTGGTTTTACAAGGTGAGGTTTTTTTAATGAGGTAGTCATTTGCGTGTTGCAAGCTTGGCCTTTGGAACCAGTGGCTTCCGCTGCCCAACCTTGAGGGAGGGTATTAGAGTGAAGCAAGACAAGGAGGTGAAGGCCAAACAAAGGAAGTGAAGGCCAAGCATCTCCAGCCTCAAGATACTGATCACACAGCCAAGACAATGAAAAGATGATCAAGGTGTGTGTGCAAGAAGAGAAGGAGGCTGTAGAGGCATGAAGTGTGTTGCAAGTAATCAAAACTTTCACAATAAATAAAGGAGCCAGCAAGCTGAGAAGAACAAGAAAGATAATGATGTGCAAAGTTCGGGTCAGCCTCAAAACATCCAAAGATCAATGTGCAAAACAAGGGTTGAAGATAATCTTTGGTGCAAAGTTTGTGCAAAAGAATCAAGACCAATGTGCATAGTCCGGGTGAGCTTTATATCGACCAAGAAAGAAGAAGCTGGTTGGCGCCAAGGAATTCGGTTTGAATTCAAATGGGATCACATGTGAATTTAAGGAATATGGCTGCTGGGAACTGTCCCTTTCACTCTCTTGCTGCAGAAAATTCTCTTGTCCTCTTCCTCCTTGGCTGCTTCCAAATAGCTTTGTTTATTTATTTCCTACGATAGTATTAGTTTAATCTCTCCTTTGTCTTGTTGCTGCTGCTGTAAAACCTAAGGCTCTCCTCTATAAATAAAGAGGCAGCCTCATTGTAATGAACACACAAGAAATAAGAGACAAGCATTCATAAATTTCGTGTATAACTCATCTCTTTATTAAGTGTTCTTTAAATTAGTCACAATGTAGGGAGTTAAGGTATACATGTTTTTGTAACGACCCGGTTATCTTAAACCAAATTTTTATTGGTTAAATTATTTTTTGTGTTGATCTCAACTGGTTTGGCTTGCTCCACTTATCAATTATTATTTTTATAAACCAAAGCATTCCTGTCTCTTAACCGTGTGTTGTGTGGGCTCATAGCTAATTATATAATTAAAGTGATCTTCTTCTTTTCTTGGGAGCCGCCGTGACATTGGAGAGAGTCTCATGCTGCTTGGAGTTGCGTGTCTCAGTCTCGTGCTTGTTGGACTTACGTCACACCATCATCTCAAGGGAAGCTTCAACGCACCATCCATAGAGCATCGTCAAAGGAGCTGTGATACATCGACGCCGCTGTCAAAGATCCATAGCCTTTCCCTTGAGGTCGTCACGCATCTAAACCGAGAGGTCAGGACGTGGAGAAGAGATGCACGAGACCGGAGATGCCGTATCGCATCACACCACCGTCGTTTGGCCTCGTTGTTGTGTTACGCTAGATTCCATAGGTGAAGAATAATCACCAGATCCTTTGCCATTCCATCTCACACATTTTGGTCGTGCGCAAAAAAAACGAGAGGGTGTGAGGACGTACAAAAGGGCCAGTCGCATATCTTCACCATGTTCACTTGCATCATTGGATCCATGGCTGAGATGTTGTTTTGAGAGAGGGTTCTAGTTCAATCCACGGGATTTTAGGCTGCGTAACATGTCCTATTATATAGATCTTGTTTCCAGGAATCTATAGCAACAAACGGAATTGAGATCGGAGTTGTACAGAAGAAATTATTTGTGTTGCTTCTTGGCCAAGAATAAGCTTAAGCTGTTGGGATGCAGAGACAGCTCCGACCGTTCTCAGCGTAAAGGCGAAACGGTCGACCTAACCAAAAGATTTCAGTTTGAAAATTTGTCAGTAAGTATTTAATTCTTTTATCTATCATCTCTAACAAGCGAATCGTCATTCCAAGTTATTTTCTGAGAGTTATGCTTGTTTTCGTGAGAGGTGTTAGTGTAGTTTTCGTTTGCGACCAGCCTGGAAATAAAGCTATTTTTGTTAACCAAATGGTGTCTGATCGGAGTAAACTCGGTGTCTACTGAAAAAGGATATCTAGGAATACATTCAGACTGGAGGGATCGAAAAGTTAACGGTCAGTTCTTGAGTTATTCATCTGTTATCTTTAGGGTTCGATTCTGCCAGAAACATCATATTCATCTTTTTTCAGAGAATTCTAGAATTGCTGTTTTAGAGCCGTCAAAGTCAGTTGGTGTTTTTTTTTAAGTTTTCTTCAGAACCCACGGCAAAGGTGAGGGTCTATTCCGTAAATCCCGTTACTAGTGTAGAATTCTTTCTATCGTTGTTTAGTTTCAAAACATGTTCCGTCTGATTGAATCGAGTCTTGTGTAATAGTTAGGATTCAATGTAAACTGGAATTAGGGGTCTAGAGGATTCAAATTTATATGGATTGAGTGATGTTAAATGATGTTATATATATACGTATACATAGATATGAGTAGGGACTATGTGTGGAGGGCGGCTGTTCAGAGAGATTTGGATTAGCAACGCTTATGAGGGCGGCTGTTCAGAAAGATCTGGATTAGCAACGCTTATGAGGGCGGGGGTTCGGAGACATCCGGGCTATCGACACATATTGAGGGCGGGGGCTCAGAGACGTTTGGGCTATCGACGCATATTTGTGTGGGGCGTGGTGCAGAGACGTTTGCATTCGACGCTTATTGGTTATGGGCGGGGGGTCCAGAGATGTCTGGGCTAGCGACGCTTATTATGATGTCGTATATCCGTATGAGGAGAATGCAGGGTGTATGAGCTAGTTATGCACTATCAGCGCATTGATTGTTTTGTGTGATGCTTTAGGCGTCATGTTTGTTCATGTTAGGGCTAAACTTCCATAATGGGAGTTCTATTTATTTAGTCAGTGGTTTGCGTGTCTAGCATCCCATACCTCACTGAGTGACTCCCCTGTTGCTCACCCCTCTTTCTTCCCCTTTCAGTTGAGCATGTCGAGTAGTCGGATATCTGGACGGGTTGGTGTCTTGGGGATCGTCGTATTTTATATTGGTTTTCATTCGATTTTATACGACTTTTCGATATGAATTATTCTGGCTATTAAATGTAAAAAGAAAATGATTTATTCGCTTTTATTTTATTAAATATTTTAGTATTTTATTTGATATTCTTATAAATCGGTTTAATTTGATTTTGTACCGGTCGTAGCACGCCGTTCTCAAGAGAGGAGGAGACGGGTGTTACAATTTGGTATCAGAGCCAGGTTTCATCCCGGCCCTGACCCGGGATGGCGATCTGTGGGACTTGATTTAATCGGGTTTAGACGATTTCTGAAATATTTATGGAAATATGAGATTTTTTTTAAAATAAAAATTTTTAGCACCTTTTTGTTCGGTAGAATTCCTTTAAATTTGCTCGTATCCGGTTTCACAAACTTCGTACCGATTAGCACTAAAAAAAATGGCAGAGTTGAAAAATAGTTGAAGGAGCTATCCAATAAAAGTTTTATCAGACCGAGTACATCACCAGCGGCAGCACCGATGTTGTTTGTGACGAAGTAAGATGTGAGTTTCAGAATTTGTAATGACTATGAAGGTTTGAACAAGGTGACCATAAAGAATAAGTATCCACTACCGCATATCGATGAGTTGTTGGATCAGTTGCACAGAGCTTCATGGTTTTCAAAGATTAACTTAGCATCAGGATACCACCAGATTGCGATAGCTGATGAGAATGTGCAGAAGACGGCTTTCTGTACACGTTATGGACGTTTTGATTTTTGTGGTGATGCCATTTGGGTTGATGAACGCACCTGCAACGTTTATGAAGCTCATGAATGATGTGTTTCGCAAGTACTTGGATAATTGTGTGATTTTTTTTATTTGCGATATCTTGATCTATTCTTGGAGCAGAGATGAGCATGTTGAGCATTTCCGGATTGTGTTGGGTAAGCGTAGAGAGCGTCAGTTATTTTCTCAAATGAGTAAGTGTAGCTTTGGGCAAAGGAAAAAAAATTGGATTTTTGGTCACGTAGTTTTTGAAGCGGGAGTTGCAATAGATCGAGAGGAAATTACTAGAATATCATAGTAGCCTACACTAAGAGTGCTACAGAGATCCACAGTTCTTGATTTGGCGGGGTACTACAGAAATTTTTTTAAGGGTTTTATTATTATGCGAAGCCGATGACGCGATTAACAAACAAGGACGTCAAGTTTGATTGGACATATGCTTTTTCGACGAGTTTAACTAAGTTGAAACAAAAATTGACGAAGATGCCATTTTTTGTACTCCCTAGGCCGATACTACCTGATGAACTTTATATGAATGCATTAGGTACTTGTTTGGGATATGTATTGATGCATAAGGATCAGGTCACTGCATATGCATCACATTAGTTGAGACCTCACGAGGTTAATTATCCTACTCACGACATAGAGTTGGCAGCAAGTGCATCTGCGGTGAAGATCTGGAGGTCGTATTTATATGGACAGAAAGTGCGGATTCTCACAGACGACAAGAGTCAGAAGTATATTTTTACCTAGGTAGACTAGAATTTGAGACAACTTACATGGATGGAGTTTTTAGCAGATTACAACATGGATATCACTTATCATATGGATGAAGCCAATCAGTTGGAAAATATTTTAAGTAGGCCATGAGCTTACTGAGACACTCGCTAGTCTCAGATTGTGTGCATTTACTGTAGAGGGGGAGGCAGCGGGCCTTGAGGCCTTGGAGCAGGCAGATTTATTGTGGATGATACACAAAACTCAAGATAGTGACGAGACTTTGGTAAACATATATAGATTGAGAGCATTGGATATCATAAAATTTCGATTGGGATGTACATGTACCGAAACCGAGTTTGTGTGCTAGATGATAAGTCGTTAAGGAAGGAGATTTTACAGTAAGCATACCACTCGCGTTTTTCTATCCATCCAGGAAATACTAAGATGTACATGAATCTGAAGTGCTATTATCATTAGCATGGAATGAACAGAGATGTGGCTATATTTAGATCACAGTGTTAGACTTGTCAGAGGGTTAAAGCAGAAAATCAAATACTTTACGAATTATTACAGAATTTGCTTCTCTAAGATTGGAAATGGAATATGGTGATTACGAGTTAGTCATTGGACTCTTGAAGACAAGTTTCGTGAAGAATAATTATCATGAGTGATTGTGGACCCACTCACTAAGTTAAACTCTAGAAGATATGATCAAGACTTGTACTTTGGATTGGGAAGTAAAATGTAAAAAAATATCTACCGCTGAAGAGGTTATCTACAATATCAATTATCACTAAAGCATTGAGATATCACCGCATGAGATTATGTATAGTATTTCATGCCGTACACCATATGTTGGACGAAACTGGGGAAGTAATGGTACATATTGTCAGTATTTTATTAGATCGAGATACAGCTATAACTACTTTTAGCAAGCTTTCCAGAAGGTGGTCGAGAATAAAGTTCACATGGGTATAGCTTGTATCCACAAAAAGATTATTAGCTAGAGAAGAATATTCAAAAGATAAGATTATGGCTCTTGTTTAAAAAAAAAAAAGAGACTAAGGAAGTATCTACCTCATGTGGAGTTCACATATGCAATAATTATACACACCCTATGAGGTTCTTGACAGCTGGTCTTATCTCACACCACTTTGTTGGACAGAAGTGGGTGAGCTACGAGGCATGGAACCAGCTATGGTTTAAGAGATGAGAGAGCAGGTTGAGATGCTCAAGATTCGACTTAAGCAAGCTCATGACTGTCAGAAGAGTTACGAAGAAAAGCGTTTGAAGGATTTGGATTTTTAGGTGGGTGACCTAGTATACCTGAACATGAGAACCTTCCAGGGAGGATCTATGACTCAGAAGCTAAAGAAGCTTAAACCGAGATATATGGGACCGTATTCCATTGTGGAGCGGATTGGAGCAGTGGCCTATAGATTGTAGTTATCAGGAACGTTTTCATACTTCCATGATGTGTTCCATGTATCAGTATTGAGGAAGGTCGTGAGAGAACCAGAGCTCATTTTGCAGTAGTCACCACGTGACCTCGGTAAAAATTTGTCTGCATCTATTCAGCCAATTGAGATTTTGGATCAGCAAGTAAAAACGGTACAGGGGATGATGACCATGATAGTCAAGGTTCATTGGGAGAGAGATGGGTTCCATGAGGCGAATTGGGAGACCTAGACTTAGATGAAGATGGATTATCCATGACTTTTTCAGGATGATATTGGACCGTCGACCTATGAGCTGGATTCGGGGTCGAATCCCTTATTAATTGAGGAGAATTGTAACGACCCGGTTATCTTAAACCAAATTTTAATTGGTTAAATTATTTTTTTTGTTGATCTCAACTGGTTTGGCTTGATCCACTTATCAATTATTATTTTTATAAACCAAAGCATTCCTGTCTCTTAACCGTGTGTTGTGTGGGCTCATACCTAATTATATAATTAAAGTGATTTCTTCTTCTCTTGGGAGCCGCCGTGACATTGGAGAGAGTCTCATGCTTGCTTGGAGTTGCGTGTCTCAGTCTCGTGCTTGTTGGACTTACGTCACACCATCATCTCAAGGGAAGCTTCAACGCACCATCCATAGAGCATCGTCAAAGGAGCTGTGATACATCGACGCCGCTGTCAAAGATCCATAGCCTTTCCCTTGAGGTCGTCACGCATCTAAACCGAGAGGTCAGGACGTGGAGAAGAGATGCACGAGACCGGAGCTGCCGTATCGCATCACACCACCGTCGTTTGGCCTCGTTGTTGTGTTACGCTAGATTCCATAGGTGAAGAATAATCACCAGATCCTTTGGCATTCCATCTCACACATTTTGATCGTGCGCAAAAAAAACGAGAGGGAGTGAGGACGTACAAAAGGGCCAGTCGCATATCTTCACCATGTTCACTTGCATCATTGGATCCATGGCTGAGATGTTGTTTTGAGAGAGGGTTCTAGTTCAATCCACGGGATTTTAGGCTGCGTAACATGTCCTATTATATAGATCTTGTTTCCAGGAATCTATAGCAACAAACGGAATTGAGATCAGAGTTGTACAGAAGAAATTATTGGTGTTGCTTCTTGGCCAAGAATAAGCTTAAGCTGTTGGGATGCAGAGACAGTTCCGACCGTTCTCAGCGTAAAGGCGAAACGGTCGACCTAACCAAAAGATTTCAGTTTGAAAATTTGTCAGTAAGTATTTAATTCTTTTATCTATCATCTCTAACAAGCGAATTGTCATTCCGAGTTATTTTCTGAGAGTTATGCTTGTTTTCGTGAGAGGTGTTAGTGTAGTTTTCGTTTGCGACCAGCCTGGAAATAAAGCTATTTTGGTTAACCAAATGGTGTCTGATCGGAGTAAACTCTGTGTCTACTGAAAAAGGACATCTAGGAATAAATTCAGACTGGAGGGATCGAAAAGTTAACGGTCAGTTCTTGAGTTATTCATCTGTTATCTTTAGGGTTCGATTCTGCCAGAAACATCATATTCATCTTTTTTCAGAGAATTCTAGAATTGCTGTTTTAGAGCCGTCAAAGTCAGTTGGTGTTTTTTTTAAGTTTTCTTCAGAACCCACGGCAAAGGTGAGGGTCTATTCCGTAAATCCCATTACTAGTGTAGAATTCTTTCTATCATTGTTTAGTTTCAAAACATGTTCCGTCTGATTGAATCGAGTCTTGTGTAATAGTTAGGATTCAATGTAAACTGGAATTAGGGGTCTAGAGGATTCAACTTTATATGGATTGAGTGATGTTAAATGATGTTATATATATACATATACATAGATATGAGTAGGGACTATGTGTGGAGGGCGGCTGTTCAGAGAGATCTGGATTAGCAACACTTATGAGGGCGGCTGTTCAGAAAGATCTGGATTAGCAACGCTTATGAGGGCGGGGGTTCGGAGACATCCGGGCTATCGACGCATATTGAGGGCGGGGGCTCAGAGACGTTTGGGCTATCGACGCATATTTGTGTGGAGCGTGGTGCAGAGACGTTTGCATTCGACGCTTATTGGTTATGGGCGGGGGTCCAGAGATGTCTGGGCTAGCGACGCTTATTATGATGTCGTATATCCGTATGAGGAGAATGCGGGGTGTGTGAGCTAGTTATGCACTATCAGCGCATTGATTGTTTTGTGTGATGCTTTAGGCGTCATGTTTGTTCATGTTAGGGCTAAACTTCCATAGTGGGAGTTCTATTTATTTAGTCAGTGGTTTGCGTGTCTAGCATCCCATACCTCACTGAGTGACTCCCCTGTTGCTCACCCCTCTTTCTTCCCCTTTCAGGTGAGCATGTCGAGTATTCGGATATCTGGACGGGTTGGTGTCTTGGGGATCATCTTTTTTTATATTAGTTTTCATTCGGTTTTATACGACTTTTTGATATGAATTATTCTCGCTATTAAATGTAAAAAGAAAATGATTTATTCGCTTTTATTTTATTAAATATTTTAATATTTTATTTGATATTCTTATAAATCGGTTTAATTTGATTTTGTACCGGTAGTAGCACGCCGTTCTCAAGAGAGGAGTAGACGGGTGTTACAGTTTTGGGTCTGCCTAAGGGCAAATCATGCTTGCCCATTCTACTCTAAAATCAGTTTAAACTCTTCTTTATCTTCTCTTAAACTCTAGCTTACTGATTCTATTTCCTATTCTCCTTAAGTGAACAAACTGAAAGTTTTGTGTCACTTCTCAAGGAATAGATTCAAACTAGAGTATTTAATCTGTTCTTAGTTTAAATCTAATTATTGTATCAATCTCACAACCACTTAATCTCTCTAGATTTAGATGGTTGTGTAGATTATTTTGCTGAGAGGATTCATATCACAAGTTGATTGTCTCTTCCATCTTAAAGAGTCAGTTCATGTTCTTAGCTATTCCTAGCTTTTCCAACATCAAGATCATAGGAGTTATGATGAAGAAGTTATCCACTTTTAACCGAAGCGACTCCAATTTACCTTGTTTGGAGATTTGGCAATTTCTTCTTGATTCTAATCAAACCAAAATGAATAAAGATGTAAGAAGCTTTATTTGGACTAATAAACCAGTGGATAATAACCCTGAAGTTGAATCAATATCATAGAGTTATGATGAAGAAGTTATCCCACTTTTAACCGAAGTGATTCCAGTTTGCCCTGTTTGGAGATTTGAGAATTAATTCTTGATACTAATAAAACCAGAATGAATCACGATGTAAGAAGCTTGATTTGGACTCATTAATCAGTGTAGAATCACCCTGAAGTTGAAGCAAGATCATAAGAGTAATGATGAAGAAGTTATCCCACTTTTAACCGAAGTGATTCCAGTTTACCCTGTTTGGAGATTTGGCAATTTCTTCTTGATACAAATAAAACCAGAATGAATCACGATGTAAGAAGCTTGATTTAGACTCATAAATCAGTTTAGAATCACCCTGAATTTGGATCAAGATCATAGGAGTTATGATGAAGAAGTTATCCCACTTTTAACCGAAGTGACTCCAATTTACTCTGTTTCGAGATTTGGCAATTTCTTCTTGATTCTAATCAAACCAGAAAGAATCAAGATGTCAAAAGCTTGATTTGGAATCATAAATCAGTGTAAAATCATCCTGAATATTAATCAATATCATTGGAGTTAAGATGAAGAAGTTATCCCACTTTTAACCGAAGTGATCCCAGTTTGCCCTATTTTGAGATTTGACAATTTCTTCTTGATACTAATAAAACCAGAGTGAATCACAATGTAAGATGCTTAATTTGGATTCATAAATCAGTGTAGAATCACCCTGAAGTTGAATCAAGATCATAGGAGTTATGATGAAGAAGTTACCCACTTTTAACCGAAGTGACTCCAATTTACCTTGTTTGGAGATTTGACAATTTTTTCTTGATTCTAATTAAACCAGAATGAATAAAGATGTAAGAAGCTTTATTTGGACTCATAAATCAGTGGATAATAACCCTAAAGTTGAATCAATATCATAGGAGTTATGATGAAGAAGTTATCCCACTTTTAACCGAAGTGATTCCAGTTTGTCCTGTTTGGATATTTAAGAATTTATTCTTGATACTAATAAAACCAGAATGAATCACGATGTAAGAAGCTTGATTTGGACTCATTAATCAGTGTAGAATCACCCTGAAGTTGAAGTAGGATCATAAGAGTTATGATGAAGAAGTTATCTCACTTTTAACAGAACTGATTTCAGTTTACCCTGTTTGGAGATTTGACAATTTCTTCTTGATACAAATAAAACCAGAATGAATCATGATGTAAGAAGCTTGATTTAGACTCATAAATCAGTTTAGAATCACCCTGAATTTGGATCAAGATCATAGGAGTTATGATGAAGAAGTTATCCCACTTTTAACCGAAGTGACTCCAGTTTACTCTGTTTGGAGATTTTGCAATTTCTTCTTGATTCTAATCAAACCAGAATTAATCAAGATGTAAGAAGCCTGATTTGGACTCATAAATCAGTGTAGAATCATCCTGAAGTTGAATCAATATCATTGGACTTATGATGAAGAAGTTATCTCACTTTTAAACGAAGTGATTCCAGTTTGCCCTGTTTGGAGATTTGGGAAGTTATTCTTGATACTAATAAAACCAGAATGAATCACGATGTAAGAAGTTTGATTTGGACCCATTAATCAGTGTAGAATCACCCTGAAGTTGAAGCAAGATCATAGGAGTTATGCTGAAGAAGTTATCCCACTTTTAACCAAAGTGATTCCAGTTTATCATGTTTGGAGATTTGACAATTTCTTCTTGATACAAATAAAGCCAGAATGAATCACGATGTAAGAAGCTTGATTTGGACTCATAAACCAGATTAAAATCACCCTGAATTTGAATCAAGATCATAGGAGTTATGATGAAGAGGTTATCTCAGTTTTAACCGAAGTGAATCCAGTTTGCCATGTTTGGAGATTTGACAATTTCTTCTTGATACAAATAAAACCAGAATGAATCATGATGTAAGAAGCTTGATTTAGACTCATAAATCAGTTTAGAATCACCCTGAATTTGGATCAAGATCATAGGAGTTATGATGAAGTTGTTATCCCACTTTTAACCGAAGTGACTCCAGTTTACTCTGTTTGGAGATTTTGCAATTTCTTCTTGATTCTAATCAAACCAGAATTAATCAAGATGTAAGAAGTCTGATTTGGACTCATAAATCAGTGTAGAATCATCCTGAAGTTGAATCAATATCATTGGACTTATGATGAAGAAGTTATCTCACTTTTAACCGAAGTGATTCCAGTTTGTCCTGTTTGGAGATTTGGGAATTTATTCTTGATACTAATAAAACCAGAATGAATCACGATGTAAGAAGCTTGATTTGGACCCATTAATCAGTGTAGAATCACCCTGAAGTTGAAGCAAGATCATAGGAGTTATGATGAAGAAGTTATCCCACTTTTAACGAAGTGATTCCAGTTTATCCTGTTTGGAGATTTGACAATTTCTTCTTGATACAAATAAAACCAGAATAAATCACGATGTAAGTAGCTTGATTTGGACTCATAAATCAGTTTAAAATCACCCTGAATTTGAATCAAGATCATAGGAGTTATGATGAAGTTATCCAACTTTTAACCGAAGTGACACCAATTTACGTTGTTTGGATATTTGGCAATTTCTTCTTGATTCTAATCAGAACAGAATGAGTCAAGATGTAAGAAGCTTGATTTGGACTCATAAATCAGTTTAGAATCAGCCTGAATTTGAATCAAGATCATAAGAGTTATGATGAAGAAGTTATTCCACTTTTAACCGAAGTGACTCCAATTTACCTTGTTTGGAGATTTGGCAATTTCTTCTTGATTCTAATCAGAACAGAATGAGTCAAGATGTAAGAAGCTTGATTTGGACTCATAAACCAGTTTAGAATCAGCCTGAATTTGAATCAAGATCATAGGAGTTATGATGAAGAAGTTATTCCACTTTTAACCGAAGTGACTCCAATTTACCTTGTTTGGAGATTTGGCAATTTCTTCTTGATTCTAATCAAACAAGAATGAATAAAGATGTAAGAAGCTTTATTTGGACTCATAAATCAGTGG
This sequence comes from Moricandia moricandioides, assembly GCA_905132885.1. NCBI lineage: Eukaryota > Viridiplantae > Streptophyta > Magnoliopsida > Brassicales > Brassicaceae > Moricandia > Moricandia moricandioides. The sequence continues at coordinate 22,923 of CAJHQQ010002713.1, forward strand.
ATAATAACCCTGAAGCTGAATCAATATCATAGGAGTTATTATGAAGAAGTTATTCGACTTTTAACCGAAGTGAATCCAGTTTACTCTTTTTGGAGATTTGGCAATTTATTCTTGATACTAATAAAAACCAGAATGAATCACGATGTAAGAAGCCTTATTTGGACTCATAAATCAGTGTAGAATCACCCTGAAGCTGAATCAATATCATAGGAGTTATTATGAAGAAGTTATCCCACTTTTAACCGAAGTGATTCCAGTTTGCCCTGTTTGGAGATTTGAGAATTTATTCTTGATACTAATAAAACCAGAATGGATCACGATGTAAGAAGCTTCATTTGGACTCATTAATCAGTGTAGAATCACCCTGAAGTTGAAGCAAGATCATAAGAGTTATGATGAAGAAGTTATCCCACTTTTAACCGAAGTGATTCCAGTTTACCTTGTTTGGAGATTTGGTAATTTATTCTTGATATAAATAAAACCAGAATGAATCACGATGTAAGAAGCTTGATTTAGACTCATAAATCAGTTTAGAATCACCCTGAATTTGGATCAAGATCATAGGAGTTATGATGAAGAAGTTATCCCACTTTTAACCGAAGTGACTCCAATTTACCTTGTTTGGAGATTTGGCAATTTCTTCTTGATTCTAATCAAACCAGAATGAATAAAGATGTAAGAAGCTTGATTTGGACTCATAAATCAGTGTAGAATCATCCTGAAGTTGAATCAATATCATTGGACTTATGATGAAGAAGTTATCTCACTTTTAACAGAAGTGATTCCAATTTACCCTGTTTGGAGATTTGAGAATTTATTCTTGATACTAATAAACCAGAATGAATCACGATTTAAGAAGCTTGATTTGGACCCATTAATCAGTCTAGAATCACCCTGAAGTTGAAGCAAGATCATAGGAGTTATGATGAAGAAGTTATCCCAGTTTTAACCGAAGTGATTCCAGTTTATCCTGTTTGGAGATTTGACAATTTCTTCTTGATACAAATAAAACCAGAATGAATCACGATGTAAGAAGCTTGATTTGGACTCATAAATCAGTTTAAAATCACCCAGAATTTGAATCAAGAACATAGGAGTTATGATGAAGAACTTATCCCAATTTTAACTGAAGTGATTCCAGTTTGCCATGTTTGCAGAGTTGACAATTTCTTCTTGATACTAATAAAACCAGAATGAATCACGATGTAAGAAGCTTGATTTTGACTCACAAATCAGTGCAGAATCAGCCTGAAGTTGAATCAAGATCATAGGAGTTATGATGAAGAAGTTATCCCACTTTTAACCGAAGTGACACCAATTTACGTTGTTTGGAGATTTGACAATTTCTTCTTGATTCTAATAAGAACAGAATGAGTCAAGATGTAAGAAGCTTGATTTGGACTCATAAATCAGTGCAGAATCAGCCTGAAGTTGAATGAATATCATTGGACTTATGATGAAGAAGTTATTCCACTTTTAACCGAAGTGATTCCAATTTACCTTGTTTGGAGATTTGACAATTTCTTCTTGATTCTAATCAAACCAGAATGAATCACGATGCAAGAAGCTTTATTTGTACTCATAAATCAGTGTAGAATCACCATGAAGTTGAATAAAAATCATAGGAGTTATGATGAAGAAGTTACCCACTTTTAACCGAAGTGATTCCAGTTTGCCCTGTTTGGAGATTTGGCAATTTATTCTATATACTAATAAAACCAGAATGAATTAAGATGTAAGTATCTTGATTTTGACGCATAAATCAGTCTAGAATCACCCTGAATTTGAATCAATATCATAGGAGTTATGATGAAGAAGTTATCCCACTTTTTACCGATGTGATTCCAGTTTACCCTGTTTGGATATTAGGCAACTTCTTCTTGGTTCTAATCAATCCAGAATGAATCTAGAAGTAAGAAGCTCTATTAAATCAGTGGAGAATTATCCTGAAGTTGAATCAATATCATTGGAGTTATGATGAAGAAGTTATCCCACTTTTAAACGAAGTGATTCCAGTTTGCCATGTTTGGACAGTTGGCAATTTCTTCTTGATACTAATAAAACCAGAATGAATCACGATGTAAGAAGCTTGATTTGGACTCATAAATCAGTTTAGAATCACCTTGGAGTTGAATCAAGATCATAGGAGTTATTGTGAAGAAGTTATCCCACTTTTAACGGAAGTGACTCCAATTTACGTTGTTTGGAGATTTGGCAATTTCTGATTGATTCTAATCAGAACAGAATGATCAAGATGTAAGAAGCTTGATTGGGACTCATAAATCAGTGCAGAATCAGCCTGAAGTTGAATCAATATCATTGGACTTATGATCAAGAAGTTATTCGACTTTTAACCGAAGTGATTCCAGTTTACTCGTTTGGAGATTTGGCAATTTTTTCTTGATTCTAATCAAACCAGAATGAATCACGATGCAAGAAGCTTGATTTGTACTGATAAATCAGTGTAGAATCACCTGAAGTTGAATAAATATCATAGGAGTTATGATGAAGAAGTTATCCCACTTTTAACCGAAGTGATTCTAGTTTGCCCTGTTTATGGATTTGGCAATTTATTCTATATACTAATAAAACCAGAATGAATCACGATGTAACTATCTTGATTTGGACGACATAAATCAGTCTAGAATCACCCTGAACTTGAATCAATATCATAGGAGTTATGATGAAGAAGTTATCCCACTTTTAACCGAAGTGATTCCAGTTTACCCTGTTTGGAGATTAGGCAATTTCTTCTTGGTTCTAATCAAGCCAGAATGAATCAAGAAGTAAGAAGCTCTATTTGGACTCATAAATTAGTGGAGAATCATCTTGAAGTTGAATCAATATCATTGGAGTTATGATGAAGAAGTTATCCCACTTTTAACCAAAGTGATTCCAGTTTACCCTGTTTGGAGATTTGGCAATTTCTTCTTGATACAAATAAAACCAGAATGAATCACGATGTAAGAAGCTTGATTTAGACTCATAAATCAGTTTAGAATGGCCCTGAAGTTGAAGCAAGATCATAAGAGTTATGATGAAGAAGTTATCCAACTTTTAACCGAAGTGATTCCAGTTTATCATGTTTGGAGATTTGGCAATTTCTTCTTGATACAAATAAAACCAGAATGAATCACGATGTAAGAAGCTTGATTTGGACTCATAAATCTGTTTAAAATCACCCAGAATTTGAATCAAGATCATAGGAGTTATGATGAAGAAGTTATCCTAGTTTTAACTGAAGTGATTCCAGTTTGTCCTGTTTGCAGAGTTGACAATTTCTTCTTGATACTAATAAAACCAGAATGAATCACGATGTAAGAAGCTTGATTTTGACTCACAAATCAGTGCAGAATCAGCCTGAAGTTGAATCAAGATCATAGGAGTTATGATGAAGAAGTTATCCCACTTTTAACCGAAGTGACGCCAATTTACGTTGTTTGGAGATTTGACAATTTCTTCTTGATTCTAATAAGAACAGAATGAGTCAAGATGTAAGAAGCTTGATTTGGACTCATAAATCAGTGCAGAATCAGCCTGAAGTTGAATGAATATCATTGGACTTATGATGAAGAAGTTATTCCACTTTTAACCGAAGTGATTCCAATTTACCTTGTTTGGAGATTTGACAATTTCTTCTTGATTCTAATCAAACCAGAATGAATCACGATGCAAGAAGCTTTATTTGTACTCATAAATCAGTGTAGAATCACCTTGAAGTTGAATAAAAATCATAGGAGTTATGATGAATAAGTTATCCCACTTTTAACCGAAGTGATTCCAGTTTGCCCTGTTTGGAGATTTGGCAATTTATTCTATATACTAATAAAACCAGAATGAATTAAGATGTAAGTATCTTGATTTTGACGCATAAATCAGTCTAGAATCACCCTGAATTTGAATCAATATCATAGGAGTTATGATGAAGAAGTTATCCCACTTTTTACCGATGTGATTCCAGTTTACCCTGTTTGGATATTAGGCAACTTCTTGGTTCTAATCAATCCAGAATGAATCTAGAAGTAAGAAGCTCTATTAAATCAGTGGAGAATTATCCTGAAGTTGAATCAATATCATTGGAGTTATGATGAAGAAGTTATCCCACTTTTAAACGAAGTGATTCCAGTTTGCCATGTTTGGACAGTTGGCAATTTCTTCTTGATACTAATAAAACCAGAATGAATCACGATGTAAGAAGCTTGATTTGGACTCATAAATCAGTTTAGAATCACCTTGGAGTTGAATCAAGATCATAGGAGTTATTGTGAAGAAGTTATCCCACTTTTAACGGAAGTGACTCCAATTTACGTTGTTTGGAGATTTGGCAATTTCTGCTTGATTCTAATCAGAACAGAATGAGTCAAGATGTAAGAAGCTTGATTGGGACTCATAAATCAGTGCAGAATCAGCCTGAAGTTGAATCAATATCATTGGACTTATGATCAAGAAGTTATTCGACTTTTAACCGAAGTGATTCCAGTTTACTCGTTTGGAGATTTGGCAATTTTTTCTTGATTCTAATCAAACCAAAATTAATCACGATGCAAGAAGCTTGATTTGTACTCATAAATCAGTGTAGAATCACCTGAAGTTGAATAAATATCATAGGAGTTATGATGAAGAAGTTATCCTACTTTTAACCGAAGTGATTCTAGTTTGCCCTGTTTATGGATTTGGCAATTTATTCTATATACTAATAAAACCAGAATGAATCACGATGTAAGTATCTTGATTTGGACGACATAAATCAGTCTAGAATCACCCTGAACTTGAATCAATATCATAGGAGTTATGATGAAGAAGTTATCCCACTTTTAACCGAAGTGACTCCAATTTACCTTGTTTGGAGATTTGGCAATTTCTTCTTGATTCTAATCAAACCAGAATGAATAAAGATGTAAGAAGCTTGATTTGGACTCATAAATCAGTGTAGAATCATCCTGAAGTTGAATCAATATCATTGGACTTATGATGAAGAAGTTATCTCACTTTTAACAGAAGTGATTCCAATTTACCCTGTTTGGAGATTTGAGAATTTATTCTTGATACTAATAAACCAGAATGAATCACGATTTAAGAAGCTTGATTTGGACCCATTAATCAGTCTAGAATCACCCTGAAGTTGAAGCAAGATCATAGGAGTTATGATGAAGAAGTTATCCCAGTTTTAACCGAAGTGATTCCAGTTTATCCTGTTTGGAGATTTGACAATTTCTTCTTGATACAAATAAAACCAGAATGAATCACGATGTAAGAAGCTTGATTTGGACTCATAAATCAGTTTAAAATCACCCAGAATTTGAATCAAGAACATAGGAGTTATGATGAAGAAGTTATCCCAATTTTAACTGAAGTGATTCCAGTTTGCCATGTTTGCAGAGTTGACAATTTCTTCTTGATACTAATAAAACCAGAATGAATCACGATGTAAGAAGCTTGATTTTGACTCACAAATCAGTGCAGAATCAGCCTGAAGTTGAATCAAGATCATAGGAGTTATGATGAAGAAGTTATCCCACTTTTAACCGAAGTGACACCAATTTACGTTGTTTGGAGATTTGACAATTTCTTCTTGATTCTAATAAGAACAGAATGAGTCAAGATGTAAGAAGCTTGATTTGGACTCATAAATCAGTGCAGAATCAGCCTGAAGTTGAATGAATATCATTGGACTTATGATGAAGAAGTTATTCCACTTTTAACCGAAGTGATTCCAATTTACCTTGTTTGGAGATTTGACAATTTCTTCTTGATTCTAATCAAACCAGAATGAATCACGATGCAAGAAGCTTTATTTGTACTCATAAATCAGTGTAGAATCACCTTGAAGTTGAATAAAAATCATAGGAGTTATGATGAATAAGTTATCCCACTTTTAACCGAAGTGATTCCAGTTTGCCCTGTTTGGAGATTTGGCAATTTATTCTATATACTAATAAAACCAGAATGAATTAAGATGTAAGTATCTTGATTTTGACGCATAAATCAGTCTAGAATCACCCTGAATTTGAATCAATATCATAGGAGTTATGATGAAGAAGTTATCCCACTTTTTACCGATGTGATTCCAGTTTACCCTGTTTGGATATTAGGCAACTTCTTCTTGGTTCTAATCAATCCAGAATGAATCTAGAAGTAAGAAGCTCTATTAAATCAGTGGAGAATTATCCTGAAGTTGAATCAATATCATTGGAGTTATGATGAAGAAGTTATCCCACTTTTAAACGAAGTGATTCCAGTTTGCCATGTTTGGACAGTTGGCAATTTCTTCTTGATACTAATAAAACCAGAATGAATCACGATGTAAGAAGCTTGATTTGGACTCATAAATCAGTTTAGAATCACCTTGGAGTTGAATCAAGATCATAGGAGTTATTGTGAAGAAGTTATCCCACTTTTAACGGAAGTGACTCCAATTTACGTTGTTTGGAGATTTGGCAATTTCTGATTGATTCTAATCAGAACAGAATGATCAAGATGTAAGAAGCTTGATTGGGACTCATAAATCAGTGCAGAATCAGCCTGAAGTTGAATCAATATCATTGGACTTATGATCAAGAAGTTATTCGACTTTTAACCGAAGTGATTCCAGTTTACTCGTTTGGAGATTTGGCAATTTTTTCTTGATTCTAATCAAACCAGAATGAATCACGATGCAAGAAGCTTGATTTGTACTCATAAATCAGTGTAGAATCACCTGAAGTTGAATAAATATCATAGGAGCTATGATGAAGAAGTTATCCCACTTTTAACCGAAGTGATTCTAGTTTGCCCTGTTTATGGATTTGGCAATTTATTCTATATACTAATAAAACCAGAATGAATCACGATGTAAGTATCTTGATTTGGACGACATAAATCAGTCTAGAATCACCCTGAACTTGAATCAATATCATAGGAGTTATGATGAAGAAGTTATCCCACTTTTAACCGAAGTGATTCCAGTTTACCCTGTTTGGAGATTAGGCAATTTCTTCTTGGTTCTAATCAAGCCAGAATGAATCAAGAAGTAAGAAGCTCTATTTGGACTCATAAATTAGTGGAGAATCATCTTGAAGTTGAATCAATATCATTGGAGTTATGATGAAGAAGTTATCCCACTTTTAACCGAAGTGATTCCAGTTTACCCTGTTTGGAGATTTGGCAATTTCTTCTTGATACAAATAAAACCAGAATGAATCACGATGTAAGAAGCTTGATTTAGACTCATAAATCAGTTTAGAATCGCCCTGAAGTTGAAGCAAGATCATAAGAGTTATGATGAAGAAGTTATCCAACTTTTAACCGAAGTGATTCCAGTTTATCATGTTTGGAGATTTGGCAATTTCTTCTTGATACAAATAAAACCAGAATGAATCACGATGTAAGAAGCTTGATTTGGACTCATAAATCTGTTTAAAATCACCCAGAATTTGAATCAAGATCATAGGAGTTATGATGAAGAAGTTATCCTAGTTTTAACTGAAGTGATTCCAGTTTGTCCTGTTTGCAGAGTTGACAATTTCTTCTTGATACTAATAAAACCAGAATGAATCACGATGTAAGAAGCTTGATTTTGACTCACAAATCAGTGCAGAATCAGCCTGAAGTTGAATCAAGATCATAGGAGTTATGATGAAGAAGTTATCCCACTTTTAACCGAAGTGACGCCAATTTACGTTGTTTGGAGATTTGACAATTTCTTCTTGATTCTAATAAGAACAGAATGAGTCAAGATGTAAGAAGCTTGATTTGGACTCATAAATCAGTGCAGAATCAGCCTGAAGTTGAATGAATATCATTGGACTTATGATGAAGAAGTTATTCCACTTTTAACCGAAGTGATTCCAATTTACCTTGTTTGGAGATTTGACAATTTCTTCTTGATTCTAATCAAACCAGAATGAATCACGATGCAAGAAGCTTTATTTGTACTCATAAATCAGTGTAGAATCACCTTGAAGTTGAATAAAAATCATAGGAGTTATGATGAATAAGTTATCCCACTTTTAACCGAAGTGATTCCAGTTTGCCCTGTTTGGAGATTTGGCAATTTATTCTATATACTAATAAAACCAGAATGAATTAAGATGTAAGTATCTTGATTTTGACGCATAAATCAGTCTAGAATCACCCTGAATTTGAATCAATATCATAGGAGTTATGATGAAGAAGTTATCCCACTTTTTACCGATGTGATTCCAGTTTACCCTGTTTGGATATTAGGCAACTTCTTCTTGGTTCTAATCAATCCAGAATGAATCTAGAAGTAAGAAGCTCTATTAAATCAGTGGAGAATTATCCTGAAGTTGAATCAATATCATTGGAGTTATGATGAAGAAGTTATCCCACTTTTAAACGAAGTGATTCCAGTTTGCCATGTTTGGACAGTTGGCAATTTCTTCTTGATACTAATAAAACCAGAATGAATCACGATGTAAGAAGCTTGATTTGGACTCATAAATCAGTTTAGAATCACCTTGGAGTTGAATCAAGATCATAGGAGTTATTGTGAAGAAGTTATCCCACTTTTAACGGAAGTGACTCTAATTTACGTTGTTTGGAGATTTGGCAATTTCTGCTTGATTCTAATCAGAACAGAATGAGTCAAGATGTAAGAAGCTTGATTTGGACTCATAAATCAGTGCAGAATCAGCCTGAAGTTGAATCAATATCATTGGACTTATGATCAAGAAGTTATTCGACTTTTAACCGAAGTGATTCCAGTTTACTCGTTTGGAGATTTGGCAATTTTTTCTTGATTCTAATCAAACCAAAATTAATCACGATGCAAGAACCTTGATTTGTACTCATAAATCAGTGTAGAATCACCTGAAGTTGAATAAATATCATAGGAGTTATGATGAAGAAGTTATCCTACTTTTAACCGAAGTGATTCTAGTTTGCCCTGTTTATGGATTTGGCAATTTATTCTATATACTAATAAAACCAGAATGAATCACGATGTAAGTATCTTGATTTGGACGACATAAATCAGTCTAGAATCACCCTGAACTTGAATCAATATCATAGGAGTTATGATGAAGAAGTTATCCCACTTTTAACCGAAGTGATTCCAGTTTACCCTGTTTGGAGATTAGGCAATTTCTTCTTGGTTATAATCAAGCCAGAATGAATCAAGAAGTAAGAAGCTCTATTTGGACTCATAAATTAGTGGAGAATCATCTTGAAGTTGAATCAATATCATTGGAGTTATGATGAAGAAGTTATCCCACTTTTAACCGAAGTGATTCCAGTTTACCCTGTTTGGAGATTTGGCAATTTCTTCTTGATACAAATAAAACCAGAATGAATCACGATGTAAGAAGCTTGATTTAGACTCATAAATCAGTTTAGAATCGCCCTGAAGTTGAAGCAAGATCATAAGAGTTATGATGAAGAAGTTATCCAACTTTTAACCGAAGTGATTCCAGTTTATCATGTTTGGAGATTTGGCAATTTCTTCTTGATACAAATAAAACCAGAATGAATCACGATGTAAGAAGCTTGATTTGGACTCATAAATCAGTTTAAAATCACCCAGAATTTGAATCAAGATCATAGGAGTTATGATGAAGAAGTTATCCTAGTTTTAACTGAAGTGATTCCAGTTTGTCCTGTTTGCAGAGTTGACAATTTCTTCTTGATACTAATAAAACCAGAATGAATCACAATTTAAGAAGCTTGATTTGGACCCATTAATCAGTTTAGAATCACCCTGAAGTTGAATCAAGATCATAGGAGTTATGATGAAGAAGTTATCCCAGTTTTAACCGAAGTGATTCCAGTTTATCCTGTTTGGAGATTTGGCAATTTCTTCTTGATACAAATAAAACCAGAATGAATCACGATGTAAGAAGCTTGATTTGGACTCATAAATCAGTTTAAAATCACCCAGAATTTGAATCAAGATCATAGGAGTTATGATGAAGAAATTATCCCAGTTTTAACAGAAGTGATTCCAGTTTGCCCTGTTTGCAGAGTTGACAATTTATTCTTGATACTAATAAAACTAGAATGAATCACGATGTAAGAAGCTTGATTTTGACTCATAAATCAGTTTAGAATCACCCTGAAGTTGAATCAAGATCATAGGAGTTATGATGAAGAAGTTATCCCACTTTTAACCGAATTGACACCAATTTACGTTGTTTGGAGATTTGACAATTTCTTCTTGATTCTAATCAGAACAGAATGAGTCAAGATGTAAGAAGCTTGATTTGGACTCATAAATCAGTGCAGAATCAGCCTGAAGTTGAATCAATATCATTGGACTTATGATGAAGAAGTTATTCCACTTTTAACAGAAGTGATTCCAGTTTACCGTGTTTGGAGATTTGACAATTTCTTCTTGATTCTAATCAAACCAGAATGAATCACGATGCAAGAAGCTTTATTTGTACTCATAAATCAGTGTAGAATCACCCTGAAGTTGAATAAAAATCATAGGAGTTATGATGAAGAATTACCCACTTTTAACCGAAGTGATTCGAGTTTGCCCTGTTTGGAGATTTGACAATTTATTCTATATACTAATAAAACCAGAATGAATCACGATGTAAGTATCTTGATTTTGACGCATAAATCAGTCTAGAATCACCCTGAAGTTGAATCAATATCATAGGAGTTATGATGAAGAAGTTATCCCACTTTTTACCGAAGTGATTCCAGTTTACCCTGTTTGGATATTAGGCAACTTCTTCTTGGTTCTAATCAAACCAGAATGAATCTAGAAGTAAGAAGCTCTATTAAATCAGTGGAGAATCATCCTGAAGTTGAATCAATATCATTGGAGTTATGATGAAGAAGTTATCCCACTTTTAAACGAAGTGATTCCAGTTTGCCCAATTTTAAGATTTGGCAATTTCTTTTTGATACTAATAAAAGAAGAATGAACCACGATGTAAGAAGCTTGATTTGGACTCATAAATCAGTGTAATCACTCTGAAGTTGAATCAAGATCATAGGAGTTATGATGAAGAAGTTATCCCACTTTTAACCGAAGTGACTCCAGTTTACCCTTTTTGGAGAATAGGCAATTTCTTCTTGATTCTAATCAAACCAGAATGAATCAAGATGTAAGAAGCTTTATTTGGACTCATAAATCAGTGGATAATCATCCTGAAGTTGAATCAATATCATAGGAGTTATGATGAAGATGGTATTCCCCTTTTAACCGAAGTGATTCAAATTTACCATGTTTGGAGATTTGGCAATTTCTTCTTGATTCTAATCAAACCAGAATGAATAAAGATGTAAGAAGCTTTATTTGGACTCATAAATCAGTGGATAATCACCCTGAAGTTGAAACAATATCTTAGGAGTTATGATGAAGAAGTTATTCGACTTTTAACCGAAGTGAATCCAGTTTACTCTTTTTGGAGATTTGGCAATTTATTCTTGATACTAATAAAAACCAGAATGAATCACGATGTAAGAAGCCTTATTTGGACTCATAAATCAGTGTAGAATCACCCTGAAGTTGAAGCAAGATCATAGAAGTTATGATGAAGAAGTTATCCCACTTTTAACCGAAGTGATTCCAGTTTATCCTGTTTGGAGATTTTGCAATTTCTTCTTGATACAAACAAAAACAGAATGAATCACGATGTAAGAAGCTTGATTTGGACTCATAAATCAGTTTAGAATCACCCAGAATTTGAATCAAGATCATAGGAGTTATGATGAAGAAGTTATCCCAGTTTTAACTGAAGTGATTCCAGTTTGCCCTGTTTGGACAGTTGGCAATTTCTTCTTGATACTAATAAAACCAGAATGAATCACGATGTAAGAAGCTTGATTTGGACTCATAAATCAGTTTAGAATCACCCTGGAGTTGAATCAAGATCGTAGGAGTTTTTGTGAAGAAGTTATCCCACTTTTAACGGAAGTGACTCCAATTTATGTTGTTTGGAGATTTGGCAATTTCTGCTTGATTCTAATCAGAACAGAATGAGTCAAGATGTAAGAAGCTTGATTTGGACTCATAAATCAGTGCGGAATCAGCCTGAAGTTGAATCAATATCATTGGACTTATGATCAAGAAGTTATTCGACTTTTAACCGAAGTGATTCCAGTTTACTCGTTTGGAAATTTGGCAATTTCTTCTTGATTCTAATCAAACCAGAATTAATCACGATGCAAGAATCTTGATTTTTACTCATAAATCAGTGTTGAATCACCTGAAGTTGAATAAATATCATAGGAGTTATGATGAAGAAGTTATCCCACTTTTAACCGAAGTGATTCCAGTTTGCCCTGTTTATGGATTTGGTAATTTATTCTATATACTAATAAAACCATAATGAATAACGATGTCAAAAGCTTGATTTTGACGCATAAATCAGTCTAGAATCACCCTGAAGTTGAATCAATATTATAGGAGTTATGATGAAGAAGTTATCCCACTTTTTACCAAAGTGATTCCAGTTTACCCTGTTTGGATATTAGGCAACTTCTTCTTGGTTCTAATCAAACCAGAATGAATCTAGAAGTAAGAAGCTCTATTAAATCAGTGGAGAATCATCCTGAAGTTGAATCAATATCATTGGAGTTATGATGAAGAAGTTATCCCACTTTTAACCGTAGTGACTCCAGTTTGCCCTATTTTGAGATTTGGCAATTTCTTTTTGATACTAATAAAAGAAGAATGAACCACGATGTAAGAAGCTTGATTTGGACTCATAAATCAGTGTAGAATCACCCTGAAGTTGAATCAAGATCATAGGAGTTATGATGAAGAAGTTATCCCACTTTTAACCGAAGTGACTCCAGTTTACCCTTTTTGGAGAATAGGCAATTTCTTCTTGATTCTAATCAAAACATAATGAATCAAGATGTAAGAAGATTTATTTGGACTCATAAATCAGTGGATAATCATCCTGAAGTTGAATCAATATCATAGGAGTTATGATGAAGATGTTAATCCCCTTTTAACCGAAGTGATTCAAATTTACCATGTTTGGAGATTTGTAAATTTCTTCTTGATTCTAATCAAACCAGAATGAATAAAGATGTAAGAAGCTTTATTTGGACTCATAAATCAGTGGATAATCACCCTGAAGTTGAATAAATATCTTAGGAGTTATGATGAAGAAGTTATCCCACTTTTAACCGAAGTGAATCCAGTTTACCCTTTTTGGAGATTTGGCAATTTATTCTTGATACTAATAAAAACCAGAATGAATCACGATGTGAGAAGCTTGATTTGGACTCATAAATCAGTGTAGAATCACCCTGAAGTTGAAGCAAGATCACATGAGTTATGATGAAGAAGTTATCCAACTTTTAACCGAAGTGACTCCAATTTACCCTGTTTGGAGAATAGGCAATTTATTCTTGATTCTAATCAAACAAGAATTAATCAAGATGTAAGAATCTTTATTTGGACTCATAAGTCAGTGGATAATCATCCTGAAGTTGAATCAATATCATAGGAATTATGATGAAGATGGTATTCCCCTTTTAACCGAAGTGATTCAAATTTACCATGTTTGGAGATTTGGCAATTTCTTCTTGATTCTAATCAAACCAGAATGAATAAAGATGTAAGAAGCTTTATTTGGACTCATAAATCAGTGGATAATCACCCTGAAGTTGAAACAATATCTTAGGAGTTATGATGAAGAAGTTATTCGACTTTTAACCGAAGTGAATCCAGTTTACTCTTTTTGGAGATTTGGCAATTTATTCTTGATACTAATAAAAACCAGAATGAATCACGATGTAAGAAGCCTTATTTGGACTCATAAATCAGTGTAGAATCACCCTGAAGTTGAAGCAAGATCATAGGAGTTATGATGAAGAAGTTATCCCACTTTTAACCGAAGTGATTCCAGTTTATCCTGTTTGGAGATTTTGCAATTTCTTCTTGATACAAACAAAAACAGAATGAATCACGATGTAAGAAGCTTGATTTGGACTCATAAATCAGTTTAGAATCACCCTGAAGTTGAATCAAGATCATAGGAGTTATGATGAAGAAGTTATCCCAGTTTTAACTGAAGTGATTCCAGTTTGCCATGTTTGGACAGTTGGCAATTTCTTCTTGATACTAATAAAACCAGAATGAATCACGATGTAAGAAGCTTGATTTGGACTCATAAATCAGTTTAGAATCACCCTGGAGTTGAATCAAGATCGTAGGAGTTTTTGTGAAGAAGTTATCCCACTTTTAACGGAAGTGACTCCAATTTATGTTGTTTGGAGATTTGGCAATTTCTGCTTGATTCTAATCAGAACAGAATGAGTCAAGATGTAAGAAGCTTGATTTGGACTCATAAATCAGTGCAGAATCAGCCTGAAGTTGAATCAATATCATTGGACTTATGATCAAGAAGTTATTCGACTTTTAACCGAAGTGATTCCAGTTTACTCGTTTGGAAATTTGGCAATTTCTTCTTGATTCTAATCAAACCAGAATTAATCACGATGCAAGAATCTTGATTTTTACTCATAAATCAGTGTTGAATCACCTGAAGTTGAATAAATATCATAGGAGTTATGATGAAGAAGTTATCCCACTTTTAACCGAAGTGATTCCAGTTTGCCCTGTTTATGGATTTGGTAATTTATTCTATATACTAATAAAACCATAATGAATAACGATGTCAAAAGCTTGATTTTGACGCATAAATCAGTCTAGAATCACCCTGAAGTTGAATCAATATTATAGGAGTTATGATGAAGAAGTTATCCCACTTTTTACCAAAGTGATTCCAGTTTACCCTGTTTGGATATTAGGCAACTTCTTCTTGGTTCTAATCAAACCAGAATGAATCTAGAAGTAAGAAGCTCTATTAAATCAGTGGAGAATCATCCTGAAGTTGAATCAAGATCATAGGAGTTATGATGAAGAAGTTATCCCACTTTTAACCGAAGTGATTCCAGTTTGCCCTATTTTGAGATTTGGCAATTTCTTTTTGATACTAATAAAAGAAGAATGAACCACGATGTAAGAAGCTTGATTTGGACTCATAAATCAGTGGAGAATCATCCTGAAGTTGAATCAAGATCATAGGAGTTATGATGAAGAAGTTATCCCACTTTTAACCGTAGTGACTCCAGTTTACCCTTTTTGGAGAATAGGCAATTTCTTCTTGATTCTAATCAAAACAGAATGAATCAAGATGTAAGAAGATTTATTTGGACTCATAAATCAGTGGATAATCATCCTGAAGTTGAATCAATATCATAGGAGTTATGATGAAGATGTTAATCCCCTTTTAACCGAAGTGATTCAAATTTACCATGTTTGGAGATTTGTAAATTTCTTCTTGATTCTAATCAAACCAGAATGAATAAAGATGTAAGAAGCTTTATTTGGACTCATAAATCAGTGGATAATCACCCTGAAGTTGAATAAATATCTTAGGAGTTATGATGAAGAAGTTATCCCACTTTTAACCGAAGTGAATCCAGTTTACACATTTTGGAGATTTGGCAATTTATTCTTGATACTAATAAAAACCAGAATGAATCACGATGTGAGAAGCTTGATTTGGACTCATAAATCAGTGTAGAATCACCCTGAAGTTGAAGCAAGATCATAGGAGTTATGATGAAGAAGTTATCCAACTTTTAACCAAAGTGATTCCAGTTTATCCTGTTTGGAGATTTTCCAATTTCTTCTTGATACAAATAAAACCAGAATGAATCAGTTTAGAATCACCCTGGAGTTGAATCAAGATCATAGGAGTTATTGTGAAGAAGTTATCCCACTTTTAACGGAAGTGACTCCAATTTACGTTGTTTGGAGATTTGGCAATTTCTGCTTGATTCTAATCAGAACAGAATGAGTCAAGATGTAAAAAGCTTGATTTGGACTCATAAATCAGTGTAGAATCAGCCTGAAGTTGAATCAATATCATTGGACTTATGATCAAGAAGTTATTCGACTTTTAACCGAAGTGATTCCAGTTTACTCGTTTGGAGCTTGGCAATTTCTTCTTGATTCTAATCAAACCAGAATGAATCACGATACAAGAACCTTGATTTGTACTCATAAATCAGTGTAGAATCACCTGAAGTTGAATAAATATCATAGGAGTTATGATGAAGAAGTTATCCCACTTTTAACCGAAGTGATTCTAGTTTGCCCTGTTTACGGATTTGGCAATTTATTCAATATACTAATAAAACCAGAATGAATCACGATGTAAGTATCTTGATTTGGACGCATAAATCAGTCTAGAATCACCCTGGACTTGAATCAATATCATAGGAGTTATGATGAAAAAGTTATCCCACTTTTAACCGAAGTGATTCCAGTTTACCCTGTTTGGAGATTAGGCAATTTCTTCTTGGTTCTAATCAAACCAGAATGAATCAAGAAGTAAGAAGATCTATTTGGACTCATAAATTAGTGGAGAATCATCTTGAAGTTGAATCAATATCATTGGAGTTATGATGAGAAGTTATCTTACGTTTAACCGAAGTGATTCCAGTTTACACTGTTTGGAGATTTGGCAATTTCTTCTTGATACAAATAAAACCAGAAAGAATCACGATGTAAGAAACTTTATTTAGACTCATAAATCAGTTTAGAATCACCCTGAATTTGGATCAAGATCATAGGAGTTATGATGAAGAAGTTATCCCACTTTTAACTGAAGTGATTCCAGTTTACCCTGTTTGGAGATTAGGCAATTTCTTCTTGGTTCTAATAACACCAGAATTAATCAAGAAGTAAGAAGCTCTATTTGGACTCATAAATTAGTGGAGAATCATCTTGAAGTTGAGTCAATATCATTGGAGTTATGATGAAGAAGTTATCCCACTTTTAACCGAAGTGATTCCAGTTTACCCTGTTTGGAGACATGGCAATTTCTTCTTGATACAAATAAAACCAGAATGAATCATGATGTAAGAAGCTTGATTTAGACTCATAAATCAGTTTAGAATCGCCCTGATGTTGAAGCAAGATCATAGGAGTTATGATAAAAAAGTTATCCCACTTTTAACCGAAGTGATTCCAGTTTATCCTGTTTGGAGATTTTGCAATTTCTTCTTGATACAAATAAAAACAGAATGAATCACGATGTAAGAAGCTTGATTTGGACTCGTAAATAAGTTTAGAATCACCCTGAAGTTGAATCAAGATCATAGGAGTTATGATGAAGAAGTTATCCCAGTTTTAACCGAAGTGATTCCAGTTTGCCCTGTTTGGACAGTTGGCAATTTTTTCTTGATACTAATAAAACCAGAATGAATCACGATGTAAGAAGCTTGATTTGGACTCATAAATCAGTTTAGAATCACCCTGGAGTTGAATGAAGATCATAGGAGTTATTGTGAAGAAGTTATCCCACTTTTAACGGAAGTGACTCCAATTTATGTTGTTTGGAGATTTGGCAATTTCTGCTTGATTCTAATCAGAACAGAATGAGTCAAGATGTAAGAAGCTTGGTTTGGACTCATAAATCAGTGCAGAATCAGCCTGAAGTTGAATCAATATCATTGGACTTACGATCAAGAAGTTATTCGACTTTTAACCGAAGTGATTCCAGTTTACTCGTTTGGAAATTTGGCAATTTCTTCTTGATTCTAATCAAACAAGAATGAATCACGATGCAAGAAGCTTGATTTGTACTCATAAATCAGTGTAGAATCACCTGAAGTTGAATAAATATCATAGGAGTTATGATGAAGAAGTTATCCCACTTTTAACCGAAGTGATTCCAGTTTGCCCTGTTTATGGATTTGGCAATTTATTCTATATACTAATAAAACCAGAATGAATCACGATGTAAAAAGCTTGATTTTTACGCATAAATCAGTCTAGAATCACCCTGAAGTTGAATCAATATCATAGGAGTTATGATGAAGAAGTTATCCCACTTTTTACCAAAGTGATTCCAGTTTACCCTGTTTGGATATTAGGCAACTTCTTCTTGGTTCTAATCAAACCAGAATAAATCTAGAAGTAAGAATCTCTATTAAATCAGTGGAGAATCATCCTGAAGTTGAATCAATATCATTGGAGTTATGATGAAGAAGTTATCCCACTTTTAAACGAAGTGATTCCAGTTTGCCCTATTTTGAGATTTGGAAATTTCTTTTTGATACTAATAAAAGAAGAATGAACCACGATGTAAGAGCTTGATTTGGACTCATAAATCAGTGTATAATCACCCTGAAGTTGAATCAAGATCATACGATTTATGATGAAGAAGTTATCCCACTTTTAACCGAAGTGACTCCAGTTTACCCTTTTTGGAGAATAGGCAATTTCTTCTTGATTCTAATCAAACCAGAATGAATCAAGATGTAAGAAGCTTTATTTGGACTCATAAATCAGTGGATAATCATCCTGAAGTTGAATCAATATCATAGGAGTTATGATGAAGATGTTAATCCCCTTTTAACCGAAGTGATTCAAATTTACCATGTTTGGAGATTTGGCAATTTCTTCTTGATTCTAATCAAACCAGAATGAATAAAGATGTAAGAATCTTTATTTGGACTCATAAATCAGTGGATAATCACCCTGAAGTTGAATCAATATCTTAGGAGTTATGATGAAGAAGTTATCCCACTTTTAACCGAAGTGAATTCAGTTTACCCTTTTTGGAGATTTGGCAATTTATTCTTGATACAAATTAAAACCAGAATGAATCACGATGTAAAAAGCTTGATTTGGACTCATAAATCAGTGTAGAATCACCCTGAAGTTGAAGCAAGATCATAGGAGTTATGATGAAGAAGTTATCCCACTTTTAACCGAAGTGATTCCAGTTTATCCTATTTGGAGATTTTGCAATTTCTTCTTGATACAAATAAAACCAGAATCAATCACGATGTAAGAAGCTTGATTTGGACTCATAAATCAGTTTAGAATCACCCTGAAGTTGGATCAAGATCATAGGAGTTATGAGGAAGAAGTTATCCCAGTTTTAACCGAAGTGATTCCAGTTTGCCCTGTTTGGACAGTTGGCAATTTCTTCTTGATACTAATAAAACCAGAATGAATCACGATGTAAGAAGCTTGATTTGGACTCATAAATCAGTTTATAATCACCCTGGAGTTGAATCAAGATCATAGGAGTTATTGTGAAGAAGTTATCCCACTTTTAACGGAAGTGACTCCAATTTACGTTGTTTGGAGATTTGGCAATTTCTGCTTGATTCTAATCAGAACAGAATGAGTCAAGATGAAAGAAGCTTTATTTGGACTCATAAATCAATGGAGAATCATCTTGAAGTTGAATCAATATCATTGGAGTTATGATGAAGAAGTTATCCCACTTTTAACCGAAGTGATTCCAGTTTGCCTTATTTGGAGATTTGGCAATTTCTTCTTGATACTAATAAAAAAAGAATGAAACACGATGTAAGAAGCTTGATTTGGACTCATAAATCAGTGTAGAATCACCCTAAAATTGAATCAAGATCATAGGAGTTATGATGAAGAAGTTATCCCAGTTTTAACCGAAGTGATTCCAGTTTATCCTGTTTGGAGATTTGGCAATTACTTCTTGATACAAATAAAACCAGAATGAATCAAGATGTAAGAAGCTTGATTTGGACTCATAAATCAGTTTAAAATCACCCAGAATTTGAATCAAGATCATAGGAGTTATGATGAAGAAGTTATCCCAGTTTTAACTGAAGTGATTCCAGTTTGCCCTGTTTGCAGAGTTGACAATTTCTTCTTGATACTAATAAAACCAGAATGAATCACGATGTAAGAAGCTTGATTTTGACTCAAA
The DNA here is from genome assembly GCA_905132885.1 of Moricandia moricandioides. NCBI lineage: Eukaryota > Viridiplantae > Streptophyta > Magnoliopsida > Brassicales > Brassicaceae > Moricandia > Moricandia moricandioides. The sequence goes on from CAJHQQ010002713.1 coordinate 42,611, forward strand.
AATCAGTTTAGAATCACCCTGAAGTTGAATCAAGATCATAGGAGTTATCACGAAGAAGTTATCCCACTTTTAACCGAAGTGACACCAATTTACGTTGTTTGGAGATTTGACAATTTCTTCTTGGTTCTAATCAGAACAGAATGAGTCAAGATGTAAGAAACTTGATTTGGACTCATAAATCAGTGCAGAATCAGCCTGAAGTTGAATCAATATCATTGGACTTATGATGAAGAAGTTATTCCACTTTTAACCGAAGTGATTCCAGTTTACCCTGTTTGGAGATTTGACAATTTCTTCTTGATTCTAATCAAATCAGAATGAATCACGATGCAAGAAGCTTTATTTGTACTCATAAATCAGTGTAGAATCACCATGAAGTTGAATAAAAATCATAGGAGTTATGATGAAGAAGTTACCCACTTTTAACCGAAGTGATTCCAGTTTGCCCTGTTTGGAGATTTGGCAATTTATTCTATATACTAATAAAACCAGAATGAATCACGATGTAAGTATCTTGATTTTGACGCATAAATCAGTCTAGAATCAACCTGAAGTGGAATCAATATCATAGGAGTTATGATGAAGAAGTTATCCCACTTTTTACCGAAGTGATTCCAGTTTACCCTGTTTGAATATTAGGCAACTTCTTCTTGGGTCTAATCAAACCAGAATGAATCTAGAAGTAAGAAGCTCTATTAAATCAGTGGAGAATCATCCTGATGTTGAATCAATATCATTGGAGTTATGATGAAGAAGTTATCCCACTTTAAAACGAAGTGATTCCAGTTTGCCCTATTTTTAGATTTGGCAATTTCTTTTTGATACTAATAAAAGAAGAATGAACCACGATGTAAGAAGCTTGATTTGGACTCATAAATCAGTGTAGAATCACCCTGAAGTTTAATCAACATCATAGGAGTTATGATGAGGAAGTTATCCCACTTTTAACCGAAGTGACTCCAGTTTACCCTTTTTGGAGAATTGGCAATTTTTTCTTGATTCTAATCAAACCAGAATGAATCAAGATGTAAGAAGCTTTATTTGGACTCATAAATCAGTGGATAATCATCCTAACGTTGAATCAATATCATAGGAGTTAGGATGAAGATGTTAATCCCCTTTTAACCGAAGTGATTCAAATTTACCATGTTTGGAGATTTGGCAATTTCTTCTTGATTCTAATCAAACCAGAATTAATAAAGATGTAAGAAGCTTTATTTGGACTCATAAATCAGTGGATAATCACCCTGAAGTTGAATCAATATCTTAGGAGTTATGATGAAGAAGTTATCCCACTTTTAACCAAAGTGAATCCAGTTTACCCTTTTTGGAGATTTGACAATTTATTCTTGATACTAATAAAAACCAGAATGAATCACGATGTAAAAAGTTTGATTTGGACTCATAAATCAGTGTAGAATCACCCTGAAGTTGAAGCAAGATCATAGGAGTTATGATGAAGAAGTTATCCCACATTTAACCGAAGTGATTCCAGTTTATCCTGTTTGGAGATTTTGCAATTTCTTCTTGATACAAATAAAAACAGAATGAATCACGATGTAAGAAGCTTGATTTGGACTCATAAATCAGTTTAGAATCACCCTGAAGTTGAATCAAGATCATAGGAGTTATGATGAAGAAGTTATCCCAGTTTTAACCGAAGTGATTCCAGTTTGTCCTGTTTGGACAGTTGGCAATTTCTTCTTGATACTAATAAAAGCAGAATGAATCACGATGTAAGAAGCTTGATTTGGACTCATAAATCAGTTTAGAATCACCCTGGAGTTGAATCAAGATCATAGGAGTTATTGTGAAGAATTTATCCCACTTTTAACGGAAGTGACTCCAATTTATGTTGTTTGGAGATTTCGCAATTTCTGCTTGATTCTAATCAGAACAGAATGAGTCAAGATGTAAGAAGCTTGATTTGGACTCATAAATCAGTGCAGAATCAGCCTGAAGTTGAATCAATATCATTTGACTTATGATCAAGAAGTTATTCGACTTTTAACCGAAGTGATTCCAGTTTACTCGTTTGGAAATTTGGCAATTTCTTCTTGATTCTAATCAAACCAGAATGAGTCACAATGCAAGAAGCTTGATTTGTACTCATAAATCAGTGTAAAATAACCTGAAGGTGAATAAATATCATAGGAGTTATGATGAAGAAGTTATCCCACTTTTAACCGAAGTGATTCCAGTTTGCCCTGTTTATGGATTTGGCAATTTATTCTATATACTAGTAAAACCAGAATGAATCACGATGTAAGAAGCTTGATTTTGACGCATAAATCAGTCTAGAATCACCCTGAAGTTGAATCAATATCATAGGAGTTATGATGAAGAAGTTATCCCACTTTTTACCAAAGTGATTCCAGTTTACCCTGTTTGGATATTAGGCAACTTCTTCTTGGTTCTAATCAAACCAGAATGAATCTAGAAGTAAGAAGCTCTATTAAATCAGTGGAGAATCATCCTGAAGTTGAATCAATATCATTGGAGTTATGATGAAGAAGTTATCCCACTTTTAAACGAAGTGATTCCAGTTTGCCCTATTTTGAGATTTGGCAATTTCTTTTTGATACTAGTAAAAGAAGAATGAACCACGATGTAAGAAGCTTGATTTGGACTCATAAATCAGTGTAGAATCACCCTGAAGTTGAAGCAAGATCATAGGAGTTATGATGAAGAAGTTATCCCACTTTTAAACGAAGTGATTCCAGTTTATCCTATTTGGAGATTTTGCAATTTCTTCTTGATACAAATAAAACCAGAATGAATCACGATGTAAGCAGCTTGATTTGTACTCATAAATCAGTTTAGAATCACCCTGAAGTTGAATCAAGATCATAGGAGTTATGATGAAGAAGTTATCCTAGTTTTAACCGAAGTGATTCCAGTTTGCTCTGTTTGGACAGTTGGCAATTTCTTCTTGATACTAATAAAACCAGAATGAATCACGATGTAAGAAGCTTGATTTGGACTCATAAATCAGTTTAGAATCACCCTGGAGTTGAATCAAAATCATAGGAGTTATTGTGAAGAAGTTATCCCACTTTTAACGGAAGTGACTCCAATTTACGTTGTTTGGAGATTTGGTAATTTCTGCTTGATTCTAATCAGAACAGAATGAGTCAAGATGTAAGAAGCTTGATTTGTACTCATAAATCAGTGGAGAATCATCTTGAAGTTGTATCAATATCATTGGAGTTATGATGAAGAAGTTATCCCACTTTTAACCGAATTGATTCCAGTTTGCCCTTTTTGGAGATTTGGCAATTTCTTCTTGATACTAATAAAAAAAGAATGAACCACGATGTAAGAAGCTTGATTTGGACTCATAAATCAGTGTAGAATCACCCTAAAATTGAATCAAGATCATAAGAGTTATGATGAAGAAGTTATCCCACTTTTAACCGAAGTGACTCCAATTAACCTATTTGGAGAATAGGCAATTTATTCTTGATTCTAATCAAACAAGAATGAATCAAGATGTAAGAATCTTTATTTGGACTCATAAATCAGTGGATAATCATCCTGAAGTTGAATCAATATCATAGGAATTATGATGAAGATGGTATTCCCCTTTTAACCGAAGTGATTCAAATTTACCTTATTTGGAGATTTGGCAATTTCTTCTTGATTCTAATCAAACCAGAATGAATAAAGATGTAAGAAGCTTTATTTGGACTCATAAGTCAGTGGATAATCACCCTGAAGTTGAATCAATATCTTAGGAGTTATGATGAAGAAGTTATTCCACTTTTAACCGAAGTGAATCAAGTTTACCCTTTTTGGAGATTTGACAATTTATTCTTGATACTAATAAAAACCAGAATGAATCACGATGTAAAAAGCTTGATTTGGACTCATAAATCAGTGTAGAATCACCCTAAAGTTGAATCAAGATCATAGGAGTTATGATGAAGAAGTTATCCTACTCTTAACTTAAGTGATTCCAGTTTGCCTTGTTTGGAGAGTTGGCAATTTCTTCTTGATACTAATAAAACAAGAACGAATCACGATGTAAGTGTTGAAATGAGAACACCAGGAAGAGCTGAACCAAGTGGCAGGAGGAGAAGCTCTTCATATGGTGCAAAGGATGGCTTGAGTGACACAAGCTACTAACTAAACTCCAAACATAACAAGGAAGAGCGCAATAGTGAATGTGTGGAGTAAGCACATATTATGAATGTGAAGGAGAGCTTTGGGGCAGCAAAGCTACCATCACTATATGGAGCTGAGTGATGACGAAAATGGAGACCTTCAGGGATCCATTTGAGTGTGGCAATCACTCATGCTCCAAAGAAGAAGAAGAATGCATAAGGTGCATGAGAGGGTTTCAGTGTAGCCCAATAAGGTTGTCTACACAAGTTGCCCAAGAAGAAGAGTCCAATAACATGTTGAACCAAGAAGAAGACCAGCCCACCTATCAGATTAAAGAAGAACCAGCAGCCCAATCTGTTTATGGATAAGTGAAGCCCAATCCTTATCTTGAAGAGAAGTCCAAAGAAGACAGGTCCAAGATGATCAAGTCTGAGAGCCCAATAAGGATTGGCTGAACACAACTCAGTGTAGCCCAATCAGTTTGTCTACAAATGGAGCCCAAGAAGAAGAGGCCCAGTACTGATCCAATAAGGAGAAGTAGCCAAGCAAGCAAGCTGGTGACAAGCAGGTGAAGAAAAGTAAACAATAGTAGGCTAAGCTCATTATGCTTACTTCTGAAGGTGGAAAACTGCTGGGATATTCCTGTGTGAAACTAGAGGTGGCACACGTTTTTTACTCCCTGTTTTAGCTCCTGGTTTCACTTTGTATCAGAAGCAAGTTGGCACAAGTGGACTGACGTGTATAAGCTTTAACTTTAAGAATTCAGTTGTTATTTTCTGTATAAATATGTATGTTCTGTTATCAATGAAAACTAAGAAAGCCATTGAGCTTCTTCCCCCTTATGCTCATGTACTTCACCAGAAATGTTTGGGTTACTTATTCTTAAATTTCAACATGGTATCAGAGCAGTGTTATGCCTGAACCAAAAGCTTCCGCAAAATCAAAACAAAAACAGAGCAAGATATCTGTTCAAACAATTTTCAAAATTCTTGTTACTAATGGAAGAGCTCAAGTTTTTGGGCCTTCAATACTCTTGTTACTTATTTGCGTACTCTCATTCTCTAAGGGCAGTGGCACGCCTAATGAGAAACATGATGTTCTGTTTTCAAGGTTTTCAGAGAACTATTGGAGAACAGGAGTTGTTGAGCTGCTAAAGATGCAGCCTTAGAAGACCATGATGGTCCAGATGACAAAGAGCTGGAATTCAGTATCCTTGCAAGCAAGAGGCGCCTTCCCATAAATCAAGGAGGCATTTGAAGCTGTTGAAGACAGCCTTTGGAGATCAGTTATGAAGATGTTGCAGAACTGGTCCAAACAAGAAGTTGTTCATTCTCTCACTGGTGACTACCTGCCTACACATCAGAAGTGTTTTCCTGGGTGTTGAGATAAGGAGTTCATAAGCTGAAGAGGTTGATCAATCAAAACATGTATGGTGTTCCTTTGTATCTCAAGTAGCTGTGTCTGTGGAGGTTATCCAATTGTGTTACCAACAGAACAGAAGCTACAAGAAGAACAAAGGTGTTTTTTCAAGATGGTGTATTCAAAGATGGTGTTTTCAAGAATAAAAACGTGTGTGAAATATCTCAGGAGGAGATAGTTTGTTTATAAACTCATGTGGTAATAAGAGCTGTTTTAAGCAGCCTTGTGTTTTGTGGATCACATCTCAAACTCTCATGAAGCTGAAACAAGGAGGAGTCCAAATGGAGCTCCCATCAGAAGCGATTCAAGCAAATGAAGAAGGATGGTGAATCCAAGTTGTTAAAAACGTCAGTACATATACAAGAAATTCAAAGGAGGAGATGGCAGTGCTATTGGGGCTACTTCAACAAACAAAAACAAAAACAGAAGCCCACACAAAAGAAGAAGATGTGTACACTCATGATTCCCATTTCAAGATTGGCTTTCATTCCATATCCAGACCAATCTTGAGGGAGGCTGTTTGAATGTGAATCATGAAGACCAACCATGGAGACTAGCCAACTGGTGGAATCCATACAAGCTTGTCATTCACGCAGAGCTCTACTGTAAGATGGCTGACCCAAAAGAGGCAGACCAACGGTGACCCAAGATGGCAGTATTATACTCACGCTGACCACAAGAGGCAAACCGGCAGCACCTCTGAAAGACAGCTTAGATAGAGAAACCAAGAAGGAAATATCAAAGTGGTGGTTGAAGTGATTCACAAAGAGAGGAGGTCCAGAGATGTGCACAAGTGTTCTCATTGTGCAAGATAGGCTTTCATATTCATATCCAGCCTATCTTGAGGAGTGTTGAAATGAGAACACCATGAAGAGTTGAACCATGTGGCAGGAGGAGAAGCTCTTCATATGGTGCAAAGGATGGCTTGAGTGACACAAGCTAATAACTAAACTCCAAACATAACAAGGAAGAGAACAATAGTGAATGTGTGGAGTAAAGAGCCTATTATTAATGTGAGGAGAGCTTTGGGTGTGAAGAAGAGATTTGGGGCAACAAAGCTATCATCACTATATGGAGCTGAGTGAGGACGAAAATGGGGAACTTCAGGGATCCATTTGAGTGTGGAAATCACTCATGCTCCAAAGAAGAAGAACAATGCATAAGGTGCATGAGAGGGTTTCAGTGTAGCCCAATAAGGTTGTCTACACAAGTTGCCCAAGAAGAAGAGTCCAATAACATGTTGAACCAAGAAGAAGACCAGCCCACCTATCAGATTAAAGAAGAACCAGCAGCCCAATCTGTTTATGGATAAGTGAAGCCCAATCCTTATCTTGAAGAGAAGTCCAAAGAAGACAGGTCCAAGATGATCAAGTCTGAGAGCCCAATAAGGATTGGCTGAACACAACTCAGTGTAGCCCAATCAGTTTGTCTACAAATGGAGCCCAAGAAGAAGAGGCCCAGTACTGATCCAATAAGGAGAAGTAGCCAAGCAAGCAAGCTGGTGACAAGCAGGTGAAGAAAAGTCAACAATAGTAGGCTAAGCTCATTATGCTTACTTCTGAAGGTGGAAAACTGCTGGGATATTCCTGTGTGAAACTAGAGGTGGCACACGTTTTTTACTCCCTGTTTTAGCTCCTGGTTTCACTTTGTATCAGAAGCAAGTTGGCACAAGTGGACTGACGTGTATAAGCTTTAACTTTAAGAATTCAGTTGTTATTTTCTGTATAAATATGTATGTTCTGTTATCAATGAAAACTAAGAAAGCCATTGAGCTTCTTCCCCCTTATGCTCAGGTACTTCACCAGAAATGTTTGGGGTTACTTATTCTTAAATTTCAACAGAGTCATCCTGAAGTAGAATCAAGATCATAGGAGTTATGATGAAGAAGTTATCCCTTTTTTAACCGAAGTGATTCCAGTTTACCCTTTTTGGAGATTTGGCAATTTGTTCTTGATACTAATAAAACCAGAATGAATCACGATGTAAGAAGCTTGATTTGGACTCATTAATCAGTGTAGAATCACCCTGAAGTAGAATCAAGATCATAGGAGTTATGATGAAGAAGTTATCCCACTTTTAACCGAAGTGATTCCAGTTTACACTTTTTGGAGATTTGGCAATTTCTTCTTGATACTAATAAAACCAGAATGAATCACAATGTAAGAAGCTTTATTTGGACTCATAAATCAGAGTAGAATCACCCTAAAGTTGAATCAAGATCATAGGAGTTATGATGAAGAAGTTATCCCACTTTTAAACGACGTGATTCCAGTTTATCCTATTTGGAGATTTGGTAATTTCTTCTTGATTCTAATCAAACCAGAATGAATAACGATGTAAGAATATTGATGTAGACTCATAAATCAGTGGATCATGACCCTGAAGTTGAATTAATATCATAGGAGTTATGATGAAGAAGTTATCCCACTTTTAACCGAAGTGATTCCAGTTTACCCTGTTTGGAGATTTGGCAATTTCTTCTTGATACTAATAAAACCAGAATGAATCACGATGTAAGAAGCTTGATTTAGACTCATTAATCAGTGTAGAATCACCCTGAAGTTGAATCAAGATCATAGGAGTTATGATGAAGAAGTTATCCCACTTTTAACCGAATTGATTCCAGTTTTCCCTGTTTGGAGATTTGACAATTTCTTCTTTATACTAATAAAACCAGAATGAATCACGATGTAAGAATCTTTATTTGGACTCAAAAATCAGTGTAGAATCACCCTAAAGTTGAATCAAGATCATAGGAGTTATGATGAAGAAGTTATCCCACTTTTAACCGAAGTGATTCCAGTTTACCCTGTTTGGAGATTTGGCAATTTCTTCTTGATAGTAATAAAACCAGAATGAATCACCATGTAAGATGCTTGATTTGGACTCATTAATCAGTGTATAACCACCCTGAAGTTGAATCAAGATCATAGGAGTTATGATGAAGAAGTTATCCCACTTTTAACCGAAGTGATTCCAGTTTATCCTGTTTGGAGATTTTGCAATTTCTTCTTGATACTTATAAAACCAGAATGAATCACAATGTAAGAAGCTTGATTTGGACTCATAAATCAGAGTAGAATCACCCTAAAGTTGAATCAAGATCATAGGAGTTATGATGAAGAACTTACCCCACTTTTAAACGACGTGATTCCAGTTTATCCTGTTTGGAGATTTGGTAATTTCTTCTTGATTCTAATCAAACCAGAATGAATAACGATGTAAGAATATTGATGTAGACTCATAAATCTGTGGATCATGACCCTGAAGTTGAATCAATATCATAGGAGTTATGATGAAGAAGTTATCCCACTTTTAACCGAAGTGATTCCAGTTTACCCTGTTTAGAGATTTGGCAATTTTTTCTTGATACTAATAAAACAAGAATGAATCACGATGTAAGAAGCTTGATTTGGACTCATTAATCAGTGTAGAATCACCCTGAAGTTGAATAAAGATCATAGGAGTTATGATGAAGAAGTTATCCCACTTTTAACCGAAGTGATTCCAGTTTTCCCTGTTTGGAGATTTGGCAATTTCTTCTTTATACTAATAAAACCAGAATGAATCACGATGTAAGAATCTTTATTTAGACTCATAAATTAGTGTAGAATCACCCTAAAGTTGAATCAAGATCATAGGAGTTATGATGAAGAAGTTATCCCACATTTAACCGAAGTGATTCCAGTTTACCCTGTTTGGAGATTTGGCAATTTCTTCTTGATACTAATAAAACCAGAATGAATCACCATGTAAGAAGCTTGATTTGGACTCATTAATCAGTGTATAACCACCCTGAAGTTGAATCAAGATCATAGAAGTTATGATGAAGAAGTTATCTCACTTTTAACCGAAGTGATTCCAGTTGATCCTGTTTGGAGATTTTAGAATTTCTTATTGATACTAATAAAACCAGAATGAATCACGATGTATGAAGCTTTATTTGGACTCATAAATCAGTCTATAATCACCCTAAAGTTGAATCAAGATCATAGGAGTTATGATGAAGAAGTTATCCTACTTTTAACCGAACTGATTCCAGTTTACCCTGTTTGGAGATTTGGCAAATTCTTCTTGATACTAATAAAACCAGAATGAATCACGATGTAAGAATCTTGATTTGGACTCATTAATCAGTGTAGAATCACTCTGAAGTTGAATCAATATCATAGGAGTTATGATGAAGAAGTTAACCCCCTTTTTAACCGAAGTGATTCCAGTTTCCTCTTTTTGGAGATTTGGCAATTTCTTCTTGATTCGAAGAAAACCAGAATGAATCAAAATGTAAGAAGCTTGATTTGGACACATAAATCAGTGCAGAGTCATCCTGAAGTAGAATCAAGATCATAGGAGTTATGATGAATAAGTTATCCCACTTTTAACCGAACTGATTCCAGTTTATCCTGTTTGGAGATTTGGCAATTTCTTCTTGATACATATAAAACCAGAATGAATCACGATGTAAGAAGCTTTATTTGGACTCATAAATCAGTGTAGAATCACCCTAAAGTTGAATAAAGATCATAGGAGTTATGATGAAGAAGTTATCCCACTTTTAACCGAAGTGATTCTAGTTTACCCTGTTTGGAGATTTGGTAATTTCTTCTTGATACTAATAAAACCAGAATGAATCACGATGTAAGAATCTTGATTTGGACTCATTAATTAGTGTAGAATCACTCTGAAGTTGAATCAAGATCATAGGAGTTATGATGAACAAGTTATACCACTTTTAATCGAAGTGATTCCAGTTTACCCTGTCTGGAGATTTGGCAATTTCTTCTTGATACAAATAAAACCAGAATGAATCACGATGTAAGAAGACTTATTTGGACTCATAAATCAGTGTAGAATCACCCTAAAGTTGAATCAAGATTATAGGAGTTATGATGAAGAAGTTATCCCACTTTTAACCGAAGTGATTCCAGTTTACCCTGTTTGGAGATTTAGCAATTTCTTCTTTATACTAATAAAACCAGAATGAATCACGATGTAAGAAGCTTGATTTCGACTCATAAATCAGTGGATAATCACTCTGAAGTTGAATCAATATCATAGGAGTTATGATGAAGAAGTTATCCCTTTTTTAACCGAAGTGATTCCAGTTTACCTTTTTTGGAGATTTGGCAATTTCTTCTTGATACTAATAAAACCAGAATGAATCACGATGTAAGAAGTTGATTTGGACTCATTAATCAGTGTAGAATCACCTGAAGTTGAATCAAGATCATAGGAGTTATGATGAAGAAGTTATCCCACTTTTAATCGAAGTGATTCCAGTTTATCCAGTTTGGAGATTTGGCAATTTCTTCTTGATACTAATTAAACCAGAATGAATCACGATGTAAGAAGCTCTATTTGGACTCATAAATCAGTGGATAATCACTCTGAAGTTGAATCAAGATCATAGAAGTTATGATGAAGAAGTTATCCCACTTTTAACAGAAGTGATTCCAGTTTGCCCTTTTTGGAGATTTGGCAATTTATTCTTGTTTCAAAGAAAACCAGAATGAATAAAGATGTAAGAAGATTTATTTGGACACATAAATCAGTGAAAAGTCATCCTGAAGTAAAATCAAGATCATAGGAGTTATGATGAAGAAGTTATCCCATTTTTAACCGAAGTGATTCCAGTTTACCCTTTTTGGAGATTTGGCAATTTCTTCTTGATACTAATAAAACCAGAATGAATCACAATGTAAGAAACTTGATTAGGACTCATAAATCAGTGTAGAATCACCCTAAAGTTGAATCAAGATCATAGGAGTTATGATGAAGAAGTTATCCCACTTTTAACCGAAGTGATTCCAGTTTACACTGTTTGGAGATTTGGCAATTTCTTCTTGATACTAATAAAACCAGAATGAATAACGATGTAAGAAGCTTTATTTGGACTCATAAATCAGTGTAGAATCACCCTAAAGATGAATCAAGATCATAGGAGTTATGATGAAGAAGTTATCCCACTTTTAACCGAAGTGATTCCAGTTTACATTGTTTGGAGATTTGGCAATTTCTTCTTGATACTAATAAAACCATAATGAATCACGATGTAAGAAGCTTGATTTGGACTCATAAATCAGTGGATAATCACTCTGAAGTTGAATCAATATCATAGAAGTTATGATGAAGAAGTTATCCCACTTTTAACCGAAGTGATTCCAGTTTACTCTTTTTGGAGATTTGGCAATTTCTTCTTGATTCAAAGAAAACCAGAATGAATCAAGATGTAAGAAGCTTGATTTGGACACATAAATCAGTGCAGAGTCATCCTGAAGTAGAATCAAGATCATAAGATTTATGATGAAGAAGTTATCCCACTTTTAACAGAACTGATTCCAGTTTATCCTGTTTGGAGATTTGGCAATTTCTTCTTGATACAAATAAAACTAGAATGAATCACGATGTAAGAATCTTGATTTGGACTCATTAATCAGTGTAAAATCACCCTGAAGTTGAATCAAGATCATAGGAGTTATGATGAAGAAGTTATCCCACTTTTAACCGAAGTGATTCCAGTTTACACTGTTTGGAGATTTGGCAATTTCTTCTTGATACTAATAAAACCAGAATGAATCACGATGTAAGAAGCTTGATTTGGACTCATAAATCAGTGTAGAATCACCCTGAAGTTGAATCAAGATCATAGGAGTTATGATGAAGAAGTTATCCCACTTTTAACCGAAGTGATTCCAGTTTACCCTATTTGGAGATTTGGCAATTTCTTCTTGATACTAATAAAACCAGAATGAATCACGATGTAAGAAGCTTGATTTGGACTCATAAATCAGTGGATAATCACTCTGAAGTTGAATCAATATCATAGGAGTTATGATGAAGAAGTTATCCCACTTTTAACCGAAGTGATTCCAGTTTACTCTTTTTGGAGATTTGGCAATTTCTTTTTGATTCGAAGAAAAACAGAATGAATCAAGATGTAAGAAGCTTGATTTGGACACATAAATCAGTGCAGAGTCATCCTGAAGTAGAATCAAGATCATATGATTTATGATGAAGAAGTTATCCCACTTTTAACAGAACTGATTCCAGTTTATCCTGTTTGGAGATTTGGCAATTTCTTCTTGATACAAATAAAACCAGAATGAATCACGATGTAAGATGCTTTATTTGTACTCATAAATCAGTGTAGAATCACCCTAAAGTTGAATAAAGATCATAGGAGTTATGATGAAGAAGTTATCCCACTTTTAACCGAAGTGATTCCAGTTTACCCTGTTTGGAGATTTGGCAATTTCTTCTTGATACTAATAAAACCAGAATGAATCACGATGTAAGAAGCTTGATTTGGACTCATAAATCAGTGTAGAATCACCCTGAAGTTGAATCAAGATCATAGGAGTTATGATGAAGAAGTTATCCCACTTTTAACCGAAGTGATTCCAGTTTACCCTGTTTGGAGATTTGGCAATTTCTTCTTGATACTAATAAAACCAGAATGAATCACGATGTAAGAAGCTTGATTTGGACTCATAAATCAGTGGATAATCACTCTGAAGTTGAATCAATATCATAGGAGTTATGATGAAGAAGTTATCCCACTTTTAACCGAAGTGATTCCAGTTTACCCTTTTTGGAGATTTGGCAATTTCTTCTTGATACTAATAAAACCAGAATGAATCACGATGTAAGAAGCTTGATTTGGACTCATAAATCAGTGTAGAATCACCCTGAAGTTGAATCAAGATCATAGGAGTTATGATGAAGAAGTTATCCCACTTTTAACCGAAGTGATTCCAGTTTACCCTGTTTGGAGATTTGGCAATTTCTTCTTGATACTAATAAAACCAGAATGAATCACGATGTAAGAAGCTTGATTTGGACTCATAAATCAGTGAGAATCACCCTAAAGTTGAATCAAGATCATAGGAGTTATGATGAAGAAGTTATCCCACTTTTAACCGAAGTGATTCCAGTTTACCTGTTTGGAGATTTGGCAATTTCTTCTTGATACTAATAAAACCAGAATGAATCACGATGTAAGAAGCTTGATTTGGACTCATAAATCAGTGTAGAATCACCCTGAAGTTGAATCAAGATCATAGGAGTTATGATGAAGAAGTTATCCCACTTTTAACCGAAGTGATTCCAGTTTACCTGTTTGGAGATTTGGCAATTTCTTCTTGATACTAATAAAACCAGAATGAATCACGATGTAAGAAGCTTGATTTGGACTCATTAATCAGTGTAGAATCACCCTGAAGTTGAATCAATATCATAGGAGTTATGATGAAGAAGTTATCCCACTTTTAACCGAAGTGATTCCAGCTTACCCTTTTTGGAGATTTGGCAATTTCTTCTTGATACTAATAAAACCAGAATGAATCACGATGTAAGAAGCTTGATTTGGACTCATAAATCAGTGTAGAATCACCCTGAAGTTGAATCAAGATCATAGGAGTTATGATGAAGAAGTTATCCCACTTTTAACCGAAGTGATTCCAGTTTACCCTGTTTGGAGATTTGGCAATTTCTTCTTGATACTAATAAAACCAGAATGAATCACGATGTAAGAAGCTTGATTTGGACTCATAAATCAGTGTAGAATCACCCTGAAGTTGAATCAAGATCATAGGAGTTATGATGAAGAAGTTATCCCACTTTTAACCGAAGTGATTCCAGTTTACCCTGTTTGGAGATTTGCAATTTCTTCTTGATACTAATAAAACCAGAATGAATCACGATGTAAGAAGCTTGATTTGGACTCATAAATCAGTGTAGAATCACCCTGAAGTTGAATCAAGATCATAGGAGTTATGATGAAGAAGTTATCCCACTTTTAACCGAAGTGATTCCAGTTTACCCTGTTTTGGAGATTTGGCAATTTCTTCTTGATACTAATAAAACCAGAATGAATCACGATGTAAGAAGCTTGATTTGGACTCATAAATCAGTGTAGAATCACCCTGAAGTTGAATCAAGATCATAGGAGTTATGATGAAGAAGTTATCCCACTTTTAACCGAAGTGATTCCAGTTTACCCTGTTTGGAGATTTGGCAATTTCTTCTTGATACTAATAAAACCAGAATGAATCACGATGTAAGAAGCTTGATTTGGACTCATAAATCAGTGTAGAATCACCCTGAAGTTGAATCAAGATCATAGGAGTTATGATGAAGAAGTTATCCCACTTTTAACCGAAGTGATTCCAGTTTACCCTGTTTGGAGATTTGGCAATTTCTTCTTGATACTAATAAAACCAGAATGAATCACGATGTAAGAAGCTTGATTTGGACTCATAAATCAGTGTAGAATCACCCTGAAGTTGAATCAAGATCATAGGAGTTATGATGAAGAAGTTATCCCACTTTTAACCGAAGTGATTCCAGTTTACCCTGTTTGGAGATTTGGCAATTTCTTCTTGATACTAATAAAACCAGAATGAATCACGATGTAAGAAGCTTGATTTGGACTCATAAATCAGTGTAGAATCACCCTGAAAGTTGAATCAAGATCATAGGAGTTATGATGAAGAAGTTATCCCACTTTTAACCGAAGTGATTCCAGTTTACCCTGTTTGGAGATTTGGCAATTTCTTCTTGATACTAATAAAACCAGAATGAATCACGATGTAAGAAGCTTGATTTGGACTCATAAATCAGTTAGAATCACCCTGAAGTTGAATCAAGATCATAGGAGTTATGATGAAGAAGTTATCCCACTTTTAACCGAAGTGATTCAGTTTTACCCTGTTTGGAGATTTGGCAATTTCTTCTTGATACTAATAAAACCAGAATGAATCACGATGTAAGAAGCTTGATTTGGACTCATAAATCAGTGGTAGAATCACCCTGAAGTTGAATCAAGATCATAGGAGTTATGATGAAGAAGTTATCCCACTTTTAACCGAAGTGATTCCAGTTTACCCTTGTTTGGAGATTTGGCAATTTCTTCTTGATACTAATAAAACCAGAATGAATCACGATGTAAGAAACTTGATTTGGACTCATAAATCAGTGATAATCACTCTGAAGTTGAATCAATATTCAATAGGAGTTATGATGAAGAAGTTAACCCCCTTTTTAACCGAAGTGATTCCAGTTTCCTCTTTTTGGAGATTTGGCAATTTCTTTCTTGATTCGAAGAAAAACCAGAATGAATCAAAATGTAAGAAGCTTGATTTGGACACATAAATCAGTGCAGAGTCATCCTGAAGTGGAATCAAGATCATAGGAGTTATGATGAAGAAGTTATCCCACTTTTAACCGAAGTGATTCCAGTTTATCCCTGTTTGGAGATTTGGCAATTTCTTCTTGATACATAATAAAACCAGAATGAATCACGATGTAAGAAGCTTGATTTGGACTCATAAATCAGTGTAGAATCACCCTAAAGTTGAATAAAGATCATAGGAGTTATGAATGAAGAAGTTATCCCACTTTTAACCGAAGTGATTCCAGTTTACCCTGTTTGGAGATTTGGTAATTTCTTCTTGATACTAATAAAACCAGAATGAATCACGATGTAAGAATCTTGATTTGGACTCATTAATCAGTGTAGAATCACCCTGAATGTTGAATCAAGATCATAGGGAGTTATGATGAAGAAGTTATCCCACTTTTAACCGAAGTGATTCCAGTTTACCCTGTTTGGAGATTTGGCAATTTCTTCTTGATACAAATAAAACCAGAATGAATCACGATGTAAGAAGCTTGATTTGGACTCATAAATCAGTGTAGAATCACCCTAAAGTTGAATCAAGATTATAGGAAGTTATGATGAAGAAGTTATCCACTTTTAACCGAAGTGATTCCAGTTTACCCTGTTTGGAGATTTGGCAATTTCTTCTTGATACTAATAAAACCAGAAATGAATCACGATGTAAGAAGCTTGATTTCGACTCATAAATCAGTGGATAATCACTCTGAAGTTGAATCAATATCATAGGAGTTATGATGAAGAAGTTATCCCTTTTTAACCGAAGTGATTCCAGTTTACCTTTTTGGAGATTTGGCAATTTCTTCTTGATACTAATCAAACCAGAATGAATCACGATGTAAGAAGCTTGATTTGGACTCATTAATCAGTGTAGAATCACCTGAAGTTGAATCAAGATCATAGGAGTTATGATGAAGAAGTTATCCCACTTTTAACCGAAGTGATTCCAGTTTATCCAGTTTGGAGATTTGGCAATTTCTTCTTGATACTAATAAAACCAGAATG
>CAJHQQ010002714.1:0-59307 GCA_905132885.1 Moricandia moricandioides
TTTGACGTTGAATCTCCTATTCCACCAGATGGAAGTGTGCATATGGATCTCTACGTTGAGATATTTGATGATCTCCAGCATACAGTTATTTCTTTGAGTATTGAAGTATGAAGGTGACGCTGATCAAGGACAATCGGTCGCAGCATCGATCGACACCATCACTGGTGAATCTATTGACACAGCCATTGGAACATCGATTGACATCAACACTAGAGCATCGATCGACACCCATCACGGATCAGAGCAGAATGAGTTTGAAGTGTTTCATAATCTTTTCGATGGAGGAGCCACATGATCAAACAAGTCTGGGGGAAAGAAGAAGAGGAATTGGAAGAAGAGAAAAATGTTCAAGGAAGGTCCTAAGTTATCATTGATTCCCCACTTCTCAGATGGTGTCAGGAAGTACAGAGTGCACAGCAGATGTTTCTCGCAGCCGTTTGCAATGCTTCGAGCACTCCTCATTGTTGAGATGATAGACAAAGGAGAAGAGTCAATGGATGCTTTCACAAAATGTGTGATGAAGCTGAAGATATTGGACATTGGGAATTGTTTTGGAGAAAGTTCCCAATCTCATCCGGACTGAATCAGAATTCCGAAGCGTTGAGCTTAAGACTATACCAAGCGCTGAGTGGGAGGCAACCCACTTTTTAGTAAGTTTTTATTTAGGTTTTACTTATACTACTATTTATTTCAAGTTTCATTTTATTTTTATAGACTATCTGAGTCCACCACACCACAGAGGCACCATCGGTCGACGTTGGATCGCGACCATCGATCGACCACCATGCTTACCATCGATCGACACCCTCTTACAGAGAGAGGTATTGAGTTTTATATTTAAGCTATTTACTTATGATTTATTTTTTTCTAACCAATCTGAAACGGATTACACTGGGGACAATGTAATTTAAGTCTGGGGGAGGTTCGCTAACGCTATTTTTTTTTTTGAGTTTTATTTATATATATAAGTTTTTCAATAAGTTTTATTAAGTCAAGAAGAAGACTATGATCAAGATTTATTATTGACTAACCACACTTTAGCACAATTCTTAGAAGTTTGTTTGCAAATATTACTAGAGATACCAAAGTGGATCATCCTGCCACTATATCACACTTGCTTAGAAAATTTGAAGAAACCGAAGCTGATTTCCAACACTAATCCTGACATTATTAGCTTGCTTTGGGGCTTGGTATACACCGGATCAGACTCCTTCTGCAAGTCTGGAACGTAAAAGTCTGTGTGCTTCTGATTCCCCTCACTCTCCCCTTCGGATTAAAAAAAGAAGTCAAACAAGATTTGGTGGCTACAACCATTAAAGCTTGATTCATATGATCCTAGAAAGAGATAAAAGTCAAAACGAAGTGAACATGATCTAGTGGCAAAAGCCATTAGGGCTTGATTCATGGAAGCCTATCCAAATATCTCAATCAATTAAAAAAATAAAATGATACCCTCAAAAGAAGGAAGACATTGACTAAGAAGAAGTGAGAAGAGAGAAAGGAAAGGAATCATAGAAGACTACCTATGTGTTCAGATACTTGCAGGGTAAGAGACCATATATCCTTTGATCGATATTCTCAAGGTAAAGCCTCACTTTAATTTTATGCAAAGAAATGAAATCAGTAGAGGAGCGAGTCAGACTAGTATTCGCTAAGTTGTTAGTAGAATGGATTTGGTTGCTATACTAGGATAGGGTATATAAAGTTTCTCTGTGATTGACTTTATAGGATGTGATTGCAACAAAGTAGGGTGATAGTTATACTTAGACATTATGTGAGTCTCAACTTTTCAAAACCTCTTTCATAGGCTTTGTTTGCTTGAGGACAAGCAAAAGGTTAAGTCTGGGGGAGTTGATAGGGCCTGATATTTACCACTGTTGTGCCATGATATCAGCCCTATTTAGAGTCTATTATATGCGTTTGGAGTATGTTTTAGAGTATTTTAAGGTTCAGGTACGTTCTGGAGAACTTTGGTGATTCAAGAACTTTTAGAGATGCAGAACTGTGTAGATACGTCAGATGTTTAGATACGTCAGATGTTTAGATATGGATGGAGATCTTACCATGGTGATATTGAGCTTATATTTCGGCAGATGATATAGCTTTGAGTTAGCTTTCTAATGCCACCATTTTGAGGTCCATCGGACGGTTAAATCTAAAGTTATACCCGTTTTACTGAAGAGTGGTATGTCTGCCTCGCGAGAGGAAGCTGTCGAGGGGATGAATTTGTGTCGATCGAAGTCACAGCCTTACCATCGATCGATGGTGATATTAGAAGACAGGCCCGGCTTTTTTTATGATCAAATTAAGCCCAGATTTCATGGCAAGTTACCAGAATACCCCTGCACGAGTTTAGACCTAAATTATATAGTATTCTAAGTTATTGTTGACGATCAAGCTTTATTCTATCTATTGTTCTAGGTTAGGAGAGAAGGGAGGAACTCCTTCAGATTCCTCATGGAAATCCTTCAGAGTCCTCCTGGAACTCCTTTGGTTCTTTATTTGATTTCTATTCTATTCATCTATGATTTCTACGACAAAGATCATGTCTGAGTAAATCTCTTGTTAGGTTTACTGTTTATTAATGGTATTGATGGATTAGCCAAACAGTAGAATTTCTAGGGTGATTATTAGATCTATCAATAGAATTGTATTTATTGCTTGTGTTCTAGAGTAGCTAACTAGAACCATGATCATAGGATAGTTAGGCGCAAGCGAGAGCGTGGTCTACTACCAGAATAATATTGTTGAGCTAGGTTGCTAGAAACAAACGAGAGTTGATTTATTTAATCTAGTGAACATATAGATTAGGTCTTAAGGCTTGACTCAAGAGACCATCGATCGACACAAGATCATTTCCATCGATCGACGGTTCAGGTACGTTCTGAAACTTTGACCTCGGGATGTGATTCTTACTTTTTTGGGGCTACATTCTTCTTTGGGACATTTGAATGGCCCAACCCAAATTTCACTATTCTTGGGCCATAGTTTCTGATCTGGTCTGGAACAGGTAAAAAGCCCGTCTCCAACAATTTTCCCCCTAGACCGGTGTGGATGTCGTTTGCAGTGCGCCCTGGAGTGTCTCAGATAGACCCGGGAGTGGTGGTTTCTTTTGCCAATGCGATGAAGACTTTTAGTTGTTTTGAGTTCAGCCCGGCTCGGGTTATCGGTATCTTGGATATTCTTTCAGGTCAGTGGCTTTTGCTATTTTTAGTTTCTTTGATGTCTCGTAGTGTTTGACCAACTACTATTTTACTTTTAGGGTGTCCCAGTGATCCTCCAACGTCTATCATTTTCCCTCCTTTGATAACATCTAGTTTGGACCCTTCTGGGCCTGCTGATGTCGGAGTTTCGAGTTCTACGACTGGTCCTATTGAAAAATCAAATTCAGTGGTGGTTGCTCGTCGTTTATCGTTAGTGTGGAATCGTGGGATAGCCCTGCCGTCTAGATCCTGAATTCAGGTGTATCACCCTCCCGTTGTGGGGATCGGGGGCATAGGGTTTTGAGGGATGGAAGAGGTGTAGCTTTATCTGGGAAGGACGTGCCGGAAGAGGTTCTTGATGTGGGGTTTGATGGCGTGCTCCCTTATCCGGGAGAGTATGCTATATCCTTCGATCATTCATGGACTTTCCCTTGAACGAGGACAGTTCATCATGTTCTTATTTGTTTAGTCAATTCCGATTGTCCGGTGATCTATCATTATCATGGCTTGGTTTTGGGGACCAAAATTTGCATTGTCGATTTCTGTAATCGGAGGAAAGTCAAAAAACTCTAACTTTCTCTGAGGTCCCAGATATGTGTTAAGCCTAACGTCAAGTAATCAGAATACGAACAACAGAAAAATAAAAATAAAAATCAAAGTAGGAGCACAACAATGGAGATCATATTCTGAATCCGATTATGAGTGCTAAAACAGGTAAACGTCTCGGCCATAAGAGCTGTCAGCGTGTTTCCTAATTCTAACCACCTAAGACCTTAAAACCTAGTTGAGTGCAGCACGATAACAAGAAAAGAAATTTTCCTCAATTTCTCTAAGTGCTGAGTTTGCTGAGAATTTATATGTGTGTGTGCATCCTCTCGCCTTGGCCTCTCTTATATATGCCTCCATGGTCGGTCATCTTTCCTTTTCTGCCCATGATTCGAGT
This sequence comes from Moricandia moricandioides, assembly GCA_905132885.1. Lineage (NCBI taxonomy): Eukaryota > Viridiplantae > Streptophyta > Magnoliopsida > Brassicales > Brassicaceae > Moricandia > Moricandia moricandioides. The sequence goes on from CAJHQQ010002714.1 coordinate 4,147, forward strand.
TTATCTCTCCGCGGAAAGCTTCCTTATCTTCTCGATCTTCCATGATTATCTGGAAACTTGACATTTATCTTCTTTTCCATTTATCTTCTGCGGAAAATAGGTAGTCAATCATTCTAGTAGGGCTCATTCTCGTCCGAAATTCGTAAGCGGCCTTTTTGTTGAGTGTTTAGACCTTTTTGGGATGTTTTGTGACTTAGACCTTTTTACGATTTTTTTTCAAAGAAATTGATTTTCATACAATGTTGGTTTATGTAATGTTGGTTCCGCAAAATAGTAAAACCGATCGTATAGTTGAGATAACATTGGCGTTAAGTTAATTCTTATCGTTTTATACAACCGATTCGAAGTTTTTACGAGAAGAGAAGTCTTTGCTATTTTTATTGCATAACTTCAATGGAAACTCCACTCGAGACAAAACGAGAACCAGTCCCGTAAGGACCCGAAGAAGAGAGTGAAGAAGAGGAGGTGGTCTCGTCACCCATGGGCGACGAAAAGGAGGTGTTCTCGTCACCCATGGGCGACGAGACGTGGGGGCGACGAGACATGGTTCGTGTCTTGTCGCCCGTTGATAATTCCCAATATTTACCACTTTTAGACCATGTTATAGGCCCTATTTAGAGTCTATTATGTGTGTTTAGGGTTGTTTTAGAGTTTTTTAGGTCCAAGTACGTTTTGGAACATTGTGATTATTGTGAGACTTTCTGGAGCAAAGATAACATCACAAAGCTATTTACATTCAGCAAGTACGAGTCAAAGTCGAGCCCTGGCATCGATTTACGGAGCATTGTTGTTGCCGATCGACGGTCAACATGCAGAAGCCTAAGCCTACTTAAAGCCCAAATCACCACAAATTACAATAATTCCCCTAGAAAACTTTAAACCTTATTTATATGTTTCTAAGCCATTGTTTAGGCGACACGCTTTCTGAGTTTTCTTTTATTCATAGTTTTAGGGTTAGGATAGAAGGTAAGAACTCATTTAGAGTCCTCTTGGAACTCCTTTAGTTTTATTATTGATTTTTATTTTATTCATCTTTGATTTCTGTTTATTTGATCATGTCTAAGTAGTTTACTTGTTATATTTAGGATTCACTTAGCGTTTTGATGGATTAGACAAACAATAGAACTGCTAGGGTGTAGTAAGATCTATCAATAGAATTGTGCTTATTGCTTGTGTTCTAGTGTTGTTAACTAGAACCCTAAACTTAGGATAATTGAGAATTACGAGAGTATAATCATTACCTGAATTAATCATGTTGAGCTAGGTTGCTAGATACATACAAGAGTTGGCATAGGAATTCTAGTTAACTAATCGAATTAGGTCATAATGCTTGACTCAAGCGAGCATCGATCGACGCTAACTCAATAGCATCGATCAACGATCAATTCCAAGTTCACAACGAGAGTTGGAACAAAGACTTAAGTCATATGATATATATAATACTTGATATATTTGCTTATTAATTCAATTTCTAAGATTGAAAACCCCTTAGCTTCTATCCACTATAATTCTGATTGCGAGAAACCTCATATCTAGCTATTTATTATTATTGCTTACAAACCAATCAATCAATCAACTGCTTTGCTTTATTTACTACTTTAAATCTATTTACCTAGCTTAAGGTTCAGGTACGTTCTGGAGAACTTTGGTGATTCAGGAACTTTTAGATATGCAGAACTGCGTAGATACGTCAGATGTTTAGATATGGATGGAGAACTTACCATGGTGATATTGAGCTTATATTTTGGCAGATGATATAGCTTTGAGTTAGCTTTCTAATGCCACCGTTTTCAGGTCAATCGGACGGTTAAAGCTAATGTTATACCCGTTTTACTGAAGGGTAGTATGTCTGCCTCGCGAGAGGAAGCTGTCGAGGGGATGAATTTGTGTCGATCGAAGTCACAGCCTTACCATCGATCGATGGTGATATTAGAAGACAGGCCCGGCTTTTTTTATGATCAAATTAAGCCCAGATTTCATGGCAAGTTACCAGAATACCCCTGCACGAGTTTAGACCTAAATTATATAGTATTCTAAGCTATTGTTGACGATCAAGCTTTATTCTATCTATTGTTCTAGGGTTAGGAGAGAAGGGAGGAACTCCTTCAGAGTCCTCATGGAAATCCTTCAGAGTCCTCCTGGAACTCCTTTGGTTCTTTATTTGATTTCTATTCTATTCATCTATGATTTCTGCGACAAAGATCATGTCTGAGTAAATCTCTTGTTAGGTTTAGGGTTTATTAATGGTATTGATGGATTAGCCAAACAGTAGAATTTCTAGGCTGATTATTAGATCTATCAATAGAATTGTATTTATTGCTTGTGTTTTAGAGTAGCTAACTAGAACCATGATCATAGGATAGTTAGGCGCAAGCGAGAGCGTGGTCTACTACCAGAATTAATACTGTTGAGCTAGGTTGCTAGAAACAAACGAGAGTTGATTTATTTAATCTAATCAACATATAGATTAGGTCTTAAGGCTTGACTCAAGAGACCATCGATCGACGCAAGATCATTTCCATCGATCGACGGTAATTCCGTGTAAACAAGCAAGAGCTGAGACATCAGACATAGTCAATAGATTAGACTCGCAGCGAGAGCTGGTCGTCTTTTACATTAGATATCGAGTTCTATGATTAAAACCCTTATCTTCTATCCTCTATAATCCACTTTCCTGAAACTCTATATCTAGCTATTTATTATTATTGTTCACAACAACCAATCAATCAACTTGCTACTTTATTCACTGCTTATTAATTTGTTTGCCTAGCTTAATCTGAACATATATAGTCTATTGTGTGCGCACGCTCCCTGTGGATTCGATCCCTACTACTACAACTGAACCTATTATTTGAGAGAGTAAAAATAGCTTATAAGGTTAATTTGAGAGTGCATAATAAAAGCTACATCAATTACCCTAACAATTCTACAAAATCAGCAATACATTATTACCATTGAATAACCCTAAATCAAACAGTGAACTAATAAGACATAGCAATAAAGAACATGAATAAGTTATGAATAAATTGCATAGAATAAACTGAGTAAAAAGGTAAGGAGTCAAGATCTTCTCTGTAATGGTGATCAAATCTTTCTCTCCAACAGATGTAGCAATGTGTTCCAACTATCAATTTTAAAACTCTTGTGTAACTTAGAAGACAACTCTTTCTTAGGTCCTCTAGGCTTAGGTCAACACTAAAATAGAAAACCCTAATAAATAGTCTAAATTTTAGCCAGGGACTTGTCTTGAAAATGATGGAACTTCTGGTTAAAACTTGTAATTTCTCAAGCCTTCACCAGTCTCGTTGTCGACTTGGCTGTCAATGTACACATAGTGTTTGACGTCGATCGATGGTTCACTCGCAAATCTGGATCCGACATTGAGTTTTTGCTGAGCATTCTAAATGCTCCAAAATAGCCCAAAATCTCCAATTGCTTCCAGTGAGTACCTAGACCTTTAAATACTATAAAACAGTACGAAATGCATATAAAAGACTCTATAAATACTCTATATATCATAGGTAAAATAGGTAAAATCCTTGTTGTATCATACACCCAGCGAAGGGAACTTCGGCACCCGAAGCCCTGCAAGTGCTAAGTGGCTGATAGAAAACATAGCTTTAGGTAGAGCTTTCGAAAAGAGAGACACCGAAAGGAAGGAACCACCAATTTTCGAAGAGGAGATGCACTCAATCCAAGTTAGAAAGACTCTGGCATCAGTTTCCGCCCTTCTGGACATACATAGCTTATCTCAACATTATGGTGAGGACGATGTTGTTTCTTCCGACTTCAAAAATTGGGTTGAGTTCTCTGATGTGATGAAACTGAATGACCAATGATTTAGGGAAAGCGTTGGAAATTTCACAAGCAACTACGATGCCACTGTGAACAGACACGAAATAATTTCAAAGTCAAAAATGAACCAAGTCTTCACAGGAAACCGTAGAATAGCCGCCGACCTCAATGAGAAGTTATATCTGATATACTCAGAGATGATGAAAAAAATTGAAACTCTGAGCGAACACATTAAGAGGATAGACAACCAAGTGGCGAGTAACACTATGTCCATCAGGATAGAGAACGAATTCTTACCTGGTAAAACGGACGCTAATCCCAGGAGACATTGCAATGTCATAGCTTTACGAAGCGGTAGAAAACTCACCCCTGACGTTAAAGAAAGCATCACTATCGATGAATTCAAGAAAATCGCGACAAATGAAAACAAAAAATCGCATCCCACCCCACTCACCTGAAACTGAAAGGTTTGAGTTCGAGAACAGTAGTTAATTAAAACCCTAGAAATCTATTCGTCTGCAGTACCTAAGAATTTCCCGTAAGTCTAATCCCTTAATTTGATCTTCATAAACTAAATCAATCTTGAAATCGCTTTTATTATTATTATTATTATTATTATTATCATTCATCTAGCTTTAATTCAAAAGCAATAAGTCTATTGTGCATCCTAGAGTCTTTGTGGATTCGATCTCTACGTACTACACTGAACCTCTTATTTAAGAGAGTAAAAGTGGGAAATATGGTTAATTTGATAGTGATATAAGACCCCACATCATAGGCACATAAGAGTTATCTGCCCTAGAGGTTGGCACAGGGCCTTGTGAGCACATGGCTCTGCAGTTGATAGGATTCATCTGGTCTAGATGACGCAAGGCCGGACTAGATGGTAGAATAGTTGATATGCTTCAATGAGCATGGCGTGTCGATATGTTTAAGTGAGCATGCAGTATCGGCATGCTTCAGTGAGCATGGAGCGTTCCTGCTGATGGGCAGGAGATTGTGGCCTGAGACAATAGAAAGAGTTGTATACGTGTTGCAGTGAGCATATATCTTGGTCTGACCGAGAGCAAATCACCAAGATCATCATTTCATAGGCATGTCGATGAAGATGGTCTTCTAGGTCAATTTCTGCCTTTGCGGCTGTGGAATTAATGTCTTCTCTAAGTTGACGTGTTGGCCTCTTTTTCTTAGGGTTATGAACCCCCTATTTGTAGCAAAAAGTTTTGCCTCTCTCTTAAGTTTTGAAAATATTCACTATACCCACCGATAATGGAATATTTCCATTTATCTCTAGATGGCCATAGATATTAAAATACTTCTATTTTCCTTCAGATTTAAGGAGATTCAAAAATATCCTGAGATATGTGAATGTTTATATATATGCCTATTTTACCCATAGGTAGGAGGAAAATCTGACCTGAACCTGGAAGCCGAAGGCAGGAAGCATGAAGCTGGAAGCCGGAACCAGTAGATCGGCGTCCTGCTATTTCCCTGAGGTTCTTGCTCCTGGATGATATTTCCCCCCAAATTTTCCCCTTATTTACCGATTTCATGTTTGAAGGCGGGAAATAACGTGAATTTCTTTAGAGGTATTCCTAAATTGCATAATGGCCACAAGTTCCTTGTCAAAATGGGAGTAGGACGTCGTCTCTTCTACTAATCATGATTTTAAAGCATGAGGTATTGAACTGACTTGGTAATAGTGCTTCAATGTACGGGCGCTTGGTCTGAATGAAGTCATAGCCTGGTTGGATATGCATAACTCGGAGAATAAATGAGAATCCCTGGTCTGATATAGGCGCATGTCCTGGATCAGTTTGTATATTCGTCGGTATGCCCCATGATGTCATGACCTAAACCAACACACATGCTTCAGTAGTCATGTGTTTAGTCTGGAAGATAATGTCGTGTGGATCTGGTTGCAATCATGCAAATGATTGAAGTCCTCGTGCTTCTATCTGTACTTTCCGATTCGGATGGCCTGCACCTGGACATCCTAATCTTGGAGCAGAAGAGGCACTTTCTTAGCAGGAGAGGTATTGGGTCTGAAGACTTGTGATGCCTTCTTTCCTGATGAGTATAACTCAAATCTGGGCAGAACCACTATCTTTGCTCGTTTAGGGGTTGCACATGAATAAATTATCAAGCCGACAAATTTGTAGAAGCCACTAGATGCTGGAAGGTAGGACTACTTTATCACATGCGATCAAATTCAGTTTGTGGGACTCTCTTTTCATATAGGATGATGCTCCTGCTTTTGTCCCTACTGCTTGACTGTGCCAGCCTCTACCTCTTTCTTCTATGATTTTCCATGTGTGAGACTTTCTATCTCGGTGACAACCTTCGTGTACTATAGATACACACGGATTTACTTCTAACTGAGACTTTATCCTGCATTTCTTGAGGATCCTCTGGATTTATTATCGAGTAGAGGAGTAGATAGGTCAATATCAAAAGTTTCTGAGAAGGATCATCTTGTCAAGGCTAAGATGAGGAGGTTAATAGGACCCGGAGGCCAAAAATGAGGATCCTCATCCTTGATTCTGCTGGTATTGCTTGCGCCTCTTTTATATCTTTATTAAGTTGTGATTTTTGTTGAGGTTTGAGAAGACGTAGTGGCCTTTCATTTATTTCTTCATGAGTAAGTTGTTCTTAATTGTACATGACATTGCACTCTGACCACGGAGGTAAGCCACCATCAATGTTGGTTTCGATGTTGCACTCTGCCACTTGGAAGTAAGCCACTATCAACATCGGTTTAGACGTTGCAGTCTGACACTCTGAAGTAGGCCACTATCAACATATTTTTAGACTTTGCACTCTGCCACTCAGAAGTAGGCCACTATCAACGTCTTAAGGTGCTTCACTCTGCTTCCTGCAGGAAAGCCATTGTCAGACTTTTATCGCGTGCTAGTGTGACTTCAACCCTGACGAGGGTTAGGCAATCGCCAGTCTTACCGATCAGTCAGACTTTTTAGACGTTGCACTCTTCCACTCAGAAGTAGACCACTACCAACGTCTTAAGGTGCTGCACTATGCTTTCTGCATGAAAGCCAATATTAGAATTCTATCTTGTGCTGGTGTGATTACATGGTGTGTTTATTTTTCTAGCAGGGTATGAATATCCTAAATAATTAACTATCAAATTAACCTTAATCTTAACACACAAATAAAACTCTTGCCAAGAGAAATCAGGTGTAGTACTAGGGATCGAATCCACAGAGAGCAATGACACACAATAGATTTCTTATTTCTAAAGACTAAGCTAGGTATATCTATATATATATATATTAGTAGCAAATAATCAGTTTAAGGAAATATTCCTTATCATGAGGTATAGATGAAATATGGAAATATGATAATCATAAAAATATGGAAATACGGTATTAATTAACTAGATGCAAATGTAAGTATGCTAGACCTAGGGTTTCAAGCTTAATGGATTATAGGGAATATGAAGCATGCAAATGTAAATATTCTAAACCCCAAATATTAACTATTCTGATCCTTTTAATTCCAACTCTCGTATATGAGCAAAAGGAAAGACCATCGATCGACGGCTAAGGCTTGATGTCGATCGACAATGAAATTAGAAGGAAGTGTGAATGAGATTTGATATGTTTACCAAGCTAATTAGGCCAGCTCTCGCATGCGCCTAACAACCTAGTTAAGTGGAGTCTATTATGGCACATAACCTACTCTCGTAGTCATCCATGTCCTACTTTCAAGATCCTAGTTAGCTACTCTAGAATGCAAGCATTAAGCACAACTCAGTTGATGGATATTAACTTAACCTAGAAATTCTATTAATAGGCTAATCCATGATTGCTATCATTCAACCCTAAATCTAGTTGATAACTACTTAGACATAATTAAAGTAAGAACAATAGCCTGAATATAATGCATAGATAAAATTGGGGTTCCAATACAAATCTCCCTAAGGAGTTAAGAATCTTCTTCCCTAGAAACTCTAAAATTGTAATAGAAAACTAAACTCTTTTCTGTGTAATACATAAAGCATAAATATAAAACCCTAAAATCTAGGTCAAAACTCGTCTAGGGCATCTTCGTCATTTGTCTCTAACTTGGGCTTGAAATCGGCTGGCTGTGATTTGGTCGTCGATCAATGACAAGTGTGCAACATCAGCGACCATGGTCTTGTCACATTGGTCGATGACAAGGTTGTGTTGTCGATCGACGACTGTCTTGTACTTCGACTCTCTAATTATTCAGCTACAAATTCTTCTCCTCTAAACGTTCCAAAAGCTCCAAGTATCTCCATATCTCCAAAATGTACTTGGATCGGTAAAGATCCTAAAACATATTCTAGACACACATAATAGACCCTAAATGGAGCCTATAACATTGCCTAAAATTGGTAATAAATAAGCTATATCAACTCCCTCATACTTAACCTTTTGCTTGTCCTCAAGCAAATAAGCATGTGAAAGAGGTTTTGAAAAGCGAATACTCACATAATGTCTAAGTACAACTGTCACCCTACTTTGTTGCAACCACATCCTTTTAAGTTAATCACAGAGAAACTTTATATACCCTATCCTAGTATAGAAACCAAATCCATTATACAAACAACTTAGTGAATGCTAGTCTCACTCACCCCTCTACTGATTTAATTTTTTGAATAATTAAAAGTGCAGGCTTTACCCTGGGAGTATCAATCAAAGTACATATTGACTCTTACTCCTGTAAGTATCTGAGAACATAGGTAGTCTTCTCTAATAAATTTTCTCTCTCTCTTCTCACTTCTCTCAATCAATGTCTCCCTTTCTTTTGAGGGTATCATTTTTTTTAATTGACTAAGATATTTTGGACAAGTTTCCATGAATCAAGCCCTAATGGTTTTTGCCACCAGATCATGTTCACTTCTTTTTGACCTTTATCTCTTTCTAGAATCATATGAATCAAGCTTTAATGGTTGTAGCCACCAAATCCTGTTCGACTCCTTTTTTAATCTGAAGGGGAGAGAGAGGGGAATCAGAAGCACGCAGACTTTTACCTTCCAGACTTGCAGAAGGAATCCGATCTAGTGTATACCAAGCCTTAAAGCAAGAAAATAATGTCAGGATTAGTGTTGGAAATCATTTTAGGTTCCTTCAAACTTTCTAAGCAAGTGTGATATAGTGGCATGATGATCCACTTTGGTATCTCTTTTAATCTCTGCAACCAACCTTCTAAGAATGGTGATAAAGGGTGGTTAGTCAATAATAAATCTTGATCATAGTTTCCTTGTTACTCAATAAATATTTTTGAAAACTTATATATATATAAATAAAACTCAAAAACAAATAAATAGCGTTAGCGAACCTCTCTAAACTTAAATTAAATTGTCCCCAGTATAATTCGTCCGGATTGGTTAGGAAAAATCAAATCATAAGTAAATATCTTAAGAGAGAAACTCGATACCAGACTCTGTAAAAGAGTGTCGATCGATGGCAGATGGATGGTGTCGACCGATGGTCATATGGTCGATCGATGTTTATTCTTCAGTGTCGATCGATGGTACACCTGGAAGTTTCTACTCTGTTTTTTTTTAATTAAAGAAAATAAAACTCAAAATAGACGCAATATCAATAATACCTCCCCATACTTAAACAACACTAAGTGTTATACAGTCGGAGATTGGTGAAGAAAATAAATCATAAGGACCAAATTTTACAAGGAAAAACGATATACCTGCTTATTGATAGTGACCGTCGATCGACACAGCTAAGTGGCAATCGATTGATACTCGGTTTGATCCGTCGATCGACAGTGATCAAGTGTCGATCGATGCTCTGCGCAATCTATCTTCCTCTGATCTCTTTTTTTAACCTCAAATAAATAAATACGAAAAATTACTAATAACTGTAAATAAAATTTAATTAAAACTTACTAAACAATGGGTTGCCTCCCACTCAGCGTTTGTTTTTAGTCTGACGTTTTGAAACTCTGATTTAGTTCGAATGAGATTGGGAACTTGCTACAAAACAATTCCCAATGTCCAATATCTTCAGCATCATCACCCTTTTTGTGAAAGTCTCCATAGACTCTTCTCCTTTGTCTATCATCTCATCGATAAGGAGTGCTCAAAGCTTTGCAAATTTCTGTGAGAAGCATCCGTTGCGCACTCTGTATTTCCTGACACCATATTAGAAGTGGGAAATCAATTCCTCCTCTTCTTTCCCTCAGACTTGTCTAATCTCGTGGTGCATCCATAAAAAAAAACTATGAAACACTTTAAACTCATTCTGCTCTGATCCGTGATGAGTGCCGATCGACGCTCTAGTGTTGATGTCGATCGATGTTCCAATGGTGGCGTCGATCGATGCTGCGACCGATGATCCTTGGTCAACGTCACCTTCATACTTCAATACTCTCTGAGAAACTATTGCCCAAAGAGGATCATAAAATACCTCAACATAGGGATCCATATGCACAATTTCATCTAGTTGAATAAGAGAATCAACTTCAAATACAGCGCATGGAACCAAAATCTTCACATGGACATGTATCCTCTTCACTCTTTTGTGAAAGCCATCAGCTTCTTCTGTGTAAATAGGTGGTCTCTGATGTTTAGGGACATCAAGATGTGAGGTCTTGGACACGTGCATTCTCTCTTCAACTGGTCCTGGTTCAATCATGTAACTTGGTTGTTCGTCCAACAATGAGTGTCGACCGATGTTATCCTTTGGTGAAGTCACTAGATCTTTTCTCGAAGTATGCTGATCGTCATCCAGATTCATCTCCAAGACATGATCATATCTTCAAGCTTTTCATCCAGCTATAAGAAGTTTTCCATATTGAATTTCCTACTATAATCCAAATACCCAAGTTGTTCTCTATCCTTTGGCTCCAAGAGATATGGTGCTGTTTCTTTCTACATCCGGAGCATGATAACAACGTGATACATCAGTGCTCTCTATTGTCTATTGCAATGTCCTGAAGATAAATCGATCTTTCATGGATGTCGAGTGGTGTCGATCGATAATCAGGGTTAGTGGCGATCGATGCTGAGGTATTAGGGTCGATCGACGTTGAGATCTTAGTGTCAATCGACGCCGAGATCGGATCAATAATATCAGCTTCTTCTACTCTGCTCGGCTCAGATCCACGATGCTTAATACCCATTGCTAGGTATTCGAGAGCTGTCATGGAATCTAGTTTTCTTTCTTAATTTGTCAAATTTCAAGGATCTTGTCCCACGTATCGTTGATCTCTATTTCTCGAGCTGTTGCAGCTTCATCGAGAAATTCATAAAGGAATGCTCTTACAATATCATCCCAGCGAGTCAGAGATTGTGGTTCCAGTCGACTAAACCAGCTAAATTCATTCCCAGAGATAGAATAGGGGAAGATCTTGCAGATCATGTGGTATTCAGACACATCATTCTGCTCGCTCCTTGAGACTAGATCCACCAGTTCTTCTATGTATGCCCAATCATACCATTCACGGCTCATCTGGAGTCATTTATCTCAGAAACAGCAATGACATCAGGGATCACAGATCCTTGTGAATTAATCAATTGTCCTATATTGTTGCGAGGACGACCTTCTTCGTCTCGTAAGATCCCAGTATCATCAGCCTTAAGTATAAGAACTTCAGTTTCCAGTCTTCTCGCAAGTGACGTCGATCGATGCTGAGGTCTTAACGTCGATCGACGTTGAAGTATTAGTGTCGACCGATGCTGAAGTTGGATCACTAATATCGGCTTCTTCTACTCTACTCTGCTCTCCATATCCATCTTCTTCTTCCTCTACCATATATCTCAACATAGATTCCACCTCGATCTTCATATTTGCTTCAGTATCATAGAGAAAGTTGGTGAGGAAGGCGTTTGTGATGTCATTCTAGGCAGTGAGAGATCCTGGGGGAAACCTTTTGAATCAACATGCTGCTTCTCCAGCAAGAGAGTATGGGAATAGTTTGCAGAAATAGTAATATTCAGAGACTCCATTGCACTTAATGGTCGACGCTAAATCATCGATTGATTCAAGGTGGTTACTGGGAAATTCATGAGGAAGACCATGAAAAGGATGCTGACCCACAAGAGAGATATATGTAGGATTCAGCTCAAAGACATTCCTCTGTGGTGCAGAACAACGCATCACAGACTTTTTGGCATAGAAATCCTTTGGCATGTTGTAGTCTCTAAGTGCCTTTTGTCGTTCAATCCCAGAATTCACAGTAACAGCAGTAGCATTAGGGATTGTAGTCCTTTGTGCATGAATCAATTGCCTTGCTTTGTTGTGCGAACGACCTCTTTCGTCCCGTAAGATGCCATTCTTGTCAACTTTCAGTATGAGTACTTCGACCTTCTCTATCTTCTCGCAAGTAGTATCGATCGACGGTGAAGTGTGTGTGTCGATCGATGTCATGATGTTAGTATCGATCGACGGTGAAGTATTGGTGTCGATCAATGCTCACTTCTCTTTGCTAGCGATCAATGCTTGGAGGGTGTCGACTGCCCTCATAGACATATGGATCATGCGCGAATCAGCATGTTCTTTTTTTAAGAACCCAAAAATTATCTCCTCATTGCTTCCTGGTACTAGTATATACCTGAAACACAAGAAATTTTTTTATGTAAGTGAACTAATAGAGAAAAATACCTAGACTAAATCAAACAAATTGAGTCTAATGGTGAATCCTTACTCCCCTACAATGGCGCCAAAGGTCGTTGTAGTATAGTGGTATGTATTCTCGCATGTCACGCGGGTGACCCGGGTTTGATCCCCGACAGCGGCGCCAAATTTGACAAGAGGATTTTTATGTATTTCAGTGCATACTCTATCAAATTAACCCTACAAACTACTCTTGCCAAGAGAGGTCAGATTGTAGTATTTAGGATCGAATCCAAAGGGAGCGTGGGCACACAATAAACTCAATACAGTCACAGTTAAGCTAGGCAAATAGATTAATAAGCAGTAAATAAACTCTAGCAGATAATTGATTGATTGGTAAGTAAACAATAATAATAAATAGCTACATCTAGGATTTCAGGTAAGTGGATTATAGAGGATATAAGTTAAGGGAATTAATCATAGAACTCGATATCTAATGTAAAAGATGACCAGCTCTCGCTGCGAGTCTAATCTATTGACTGAGTCTGATGTCTCAGCTCTCGCTTGTTGACACAAAATAACCGTTGATCGATGGCAATGATCCTGCGTCGATAGATGGTCTCTTGAGTCAAGTTTTATGACCTAATTCGATAAGTTTACAAAAATAACTAAATCAAATCTCGTTTTTTTCTAGCAAGCTAGCTCAACATGATTAATTCTAGTAGTATACTATGCTCTCACTTGCGCCTAACTATTCTATGATCATGGTTCTAGTTAGCTACTCTAGAACGCAAGCGATAAACACAATTCTATTGATAGATCTAATAATCACCCTAACAATTTTATTGTTTGGCTAATCCATCAATACCATTAATAAACCCTAAACCTAACAAGAGATCTACTCAAACATGATCTTTGTCACAAAAATCATAGATGAATAGAATAGATATAGAATAGAAATCAAGTAAAGAACAAAAAGAGTTCCAGGAGTACTCTGAAGGAGTTCCTCCCTTCTCTCCTAACTGTAGAACAATAGATAGAATAAAGCTTGGTGCCTAAACAATGGCATAATAAACATATAAATAGAGTTTAGGTTGTCCATGGGTATTTTGGTAATTTTTGATGGCTTCTGGGCATAGGTCGGCCATAAAAAGTCGGGTCTGTCTTCTGCAATCACCATCGATCAACACCAAAGCTGTACCGTCGATCGACACTCATTCATCTCTCGGCAGCTTCCTCTCGCGAGGCACAGAGACCACTCTCCAGTAAATCATCCATAACTTAAGATCAAACCGTCAGATGGACCTCAAACCGGTGTCATTGGAAATATAACTCAAAGCTCTATCGTCTGTCAAAATATCAGCTCAATCGCACCGTGGAAAGATCTCCATCCATAGATAAACATCTGAAGCATCTGCGCAGTTCTGAATCTCTAAAAGCTCCAGAATCACCAAAGTTCTCCAGAACGTACCTGAACCTAAAAATACTCTAAAACATACTGGAAAACATATAATAGACTCTAAATAGGGCTGATATCACGGCACAACAATGGTAAATATCAGTCCCTATCAGGCATCTTCGTCATTTGTCTCTAACTTGGGCTTGAAATTGGTTGTCTGTGATTTGGTCGTCGATCAATGGCAATTGTGCAACATCGATCGACCTTGGTCTTGTAACATCGGTCAATGAAAAGGTTGTGTCGTCGATCGACGACTGTCTTGTACTTCGACTCTCTAATTGTTCAGCTACAAATTCTTCTCCTCTAAATGTTCCAAAAGCTCCAAGTATCTCCATATCTCCAAAACGTACCTTGACCTGTAAAGACCCTATAACATAGTCTAGACACACATAATAGACCCTAAATAGAGCCTATAATATGGCCTAAAATTACTAATAAATAGGCTATATCATGTGACTTCAACCCTGACAAGGGTTAGGCAATCGCCATTCTTACCGATCGATTCTGCTGTGAATCTACATGGGGTGGTGATTCAAGCGCCAGTATTACTGCTTTCCATGTCTATATAAGCAGAGAATTTGGGTTCTCCCGTGGTACGGACTTTGCACGTTTTTCTCCTTATATAAACCGCGGGGTTTGTTTACAATACTTTGCATGCATCCTTCATGCTTCATGCATTCTCTCTAGCTCTTAGCATTTTCACGCATGAATATGAACATTTCGTATGAAGGGTTCCTGCATATGTTTTGGCATGGGGCCTTTAGGCAGGAACTAGGTATTTCTGACAGCATACTTAGACTTGAGCGGGCCTATTCCTATTTTAGTCGTATACCTTTTGCATCGTTTTAGTGGATGTCCCACTTATATGCAATGGTGTAGATTTTCCCTCTGTACTAACTCTGAGTTTGGATACAGTACTCTGCAATTGCATTTATGTTTTTTGCGTTGTCGTTGAGATTGGTACGTTTCTTATGATGCTCCATGCGTAAGAGTAATCGAATAAATTTCTTACGCAGTACTTTGCATGTTATGTAATATGCTCACTGCCTGAGAATAAGCGTGTAAGCTTCTCATGCAGTACTTTGCATTATATGTAATATGCTCCCTGCCTAAGAGTAAGCATGTAAGCTTCTCGGGCAGTGCTTTGCATTTTCGCAATGTGTCTCCTACATGGGAGTAGGCTCTGGAGCTTTCATGCAGAAGTTACAATATTTGACTGCATACTATGGCTTATGCTTGCCCATTCCTGCAATTTCAAATATTTTTCATGTGTCATATATGTGGATTTTCCACTTAGCGCGAGATCATAAGGTCTGGTAATCCCTTTCATATATTTTAGTAGCCGTGATAGATTAGAGACTTCCAGATTCGGAAATATGGAAGAATCCTCTTTAGTAAAAACCTTCCATTTCACCCGGAGGCAGGGATGGAGCTGGGATTTCTCTAGGCTGGATCTGAAGGCCAGCGTCCTGCTCGGAAGCAGGAGTATTGACTCACTGGAATAATGATCCTGACACTACTTGCCCCTTATTTTCAATTTCATGGGTGAATTCGGGAGATAACCTCTGCACTTTGGTCGACCAGAGTCATACCATCTCAGCAAGTTTATCATGAGCAGGGTGTCGCTTCTTTAATGTCGTTTCTTGTTTGTTATGGCCTGGACCACGTATAAACCCGGGAGTGGAGATCTTAGTCGCAAATAGTTGGAGGATGACTGCTTCCCAATAAGCATTTCCAAACTTAGAGCCTGATGATATAGATTAATAAGGATCCATGACCCTTTTCTCTTATTTCAGGGGATGACGAGTTCTGTTTCTTGGCGTATGGCCTCGATGACACATAGGATTCTAATAGTCTGATTCAAGTGGACTAGTAGATGTTCTCCTTGAGAACCCGGAAGTTATAAGGAATTGAAACATTTATCCATGAGGATCCATAGGTATTGTCCTTGAGAACCCGAAAGTTCTAACAATCGCCTTTTCATGACCCGGAGGTAAATTCTTATTGGGTGTCTCAAATCTGGAGGCTGTATTGACTCGATGCAGAATCGTACTCTGTCCTCCAAAGGTGGACCACTCTCGATTTCGATTGGATGTTGGTCGTTCATAATGTCTTCAAGCTTTATGAGACAGATTCCTGATCGCTGGAACTTTGTGGGACGCTTGGTCTTGCAGTCACAGATATTCTTAGCGTATTTCCAGGATTTCCATGTCAGCATTACAAAATCATGGATATATCTTCTTGAAACCCGGAGGTTCTAGGATTTAACATGTTGAAACCCGGAGGTCATGGATTTATCCTCTTGAAAACCTGAAGGTTATGGGGTTTATCCTCTTGGAAACCTGGAGGTTGTGGGATGTTGAGAGGTCTTCTGCCTACTTGGTAATTTTCCATTGTACCTTTGGCTTATGGAGCATTATTTTTCAAAAATAGTGATACTACCACCACGATCGGATGAGCCTGGAAGTAAACCATAATTCATGGCTGTTATGACTGATGGAGGGCTAACTTTTCCAGACGAATATATCGAAGCTCAGTGTTGATGCGGTACACATGGTACTGCCTACTTCTCCCTCTTTGCACCAGGACGGCACTCTCTGTGTGCTCGTGTTCAATCAGGTAGAGAAACAATACATCTCCTCCATTGGGCTTGGATAGCAGGGTTAACATGATCTTATATGGCCTTGAGCTCGAATTGACCCAAAGGCAAGAACTGACCCAGGTTTTGAGCAGAATTTGACCTGTGGATAGCATGAGTTGACATGGCTAAGATAATTCTTCGTAGGGATTGGAATTTTCTTTTGCATACTAGGACATAGTAAGTCCATTCCTGCTGTTGACCATCCATGAATGTTGCTTTTCTAATTCTCCTTGGATTTCCTCCTTTTGTAGGTGTCGACGAAGGAATTTTTCTTGCTTTTCTATGCTCCCACTTGGGTAAGCTATTCCCAGCTGTTTATGATGTCATTTGATGATCCGTTCTGGCTGTTCTCTACTTCCGCTTGGGTGAGCCACTCTCGGCATCATTTAAAAACTCGTTGCTACGTCTTCCATCCCCCTTTTTGTGTGTAAGTAGATGGGATTTGTTGATCCGTGTTGTCCCTTGGGTTAACGCGTAACTTATTTGACCTTGCTTTTCTCTTGGTTGTGTCTTCCTTAGAAGTTCATGAAGGAACATGGCCTTGGACCTACTTCATTGGAAGCTTGTATTGGTATGTATCCTTGGCTTCTTTACTGGGAATTCCTGGTTCCTAGAAAGTTGTCGAGGCATGTGGCCTTGGAAACCTATATAGGCGCGTAGCCTTGATTTCCTTTCTATAAACTTCTGGTTCCTAGAACCTTTTAGAAACATGTAGCCTTGGAAACTTGTAGGGGCATGTGGCCTTAGCTTCCTCGGGAACTTGTAGAGGTACACATCTTTACTTCCCTTAGAAGTATGTCAAGTTTTATTACCAAGAAAAGCAGTTGTAAGGTGGTCGTAGCTTTCTTCTTTGTAAGGTTAGTAGTCGCAGAGTTGTTGGAGTTTGATTCCCCTAAAAGTGAGAAGCCATAACTTGCATTTATATTTTCTCGTAGTTGCAATCTTGCCGTTCTTTCTACATTGGGCTGGATAGAGTCTTTTTTATTCTTCATGGATAAGCAGAGCTGGCCTTGGTTTCCTACTGTAGGTTAAAGTCTTTTCTTGTATAGAGACTCATAGCAGGAACGTGTATTCTCCTGGATACTTTTGCCTTCAATGGAGTGAGGGAATTGATGGCCATCACGTCTTGATGTAGAGTTAAGATTTTCTTCGGCTCCTTTGGTGGGAAAACATGTTTGTGTCAGGAGGCAAAACATACCTGGTGTTAGGTCAGGGTTTCTATTGATTTTTGTTGGTTCTTGTCTTTTTACAAGAACTCCATTAAAGTTTTTTTTCCCTCAGAAATTTATTAATTCCCATCTCAGTGCGATGTACTTATTTATTCTATGATTATGGTCGTTGTTCCTTTTTACGGGACAATTCCTATGGAATTCGCTAACTACTTCAAAGGCATTCTCTTCACCTAACTATTCAAATGGTCTAGATTGAGATACTATCTAGAAGCTAGAAACCAGAGACTAAGGTGATTTTTCCAGCTACCTCTTAGTGGTGGTATGGTATGCCAGCAATATTCCCGGGTACTCTTCTTCTGACTCGTCCTGCTTTTGGAATTTTTCAAAGCCATAAATCAGAAAGAAAGGCGTTGTGTCCTTCTTGAGGACCTTGCATCTTTCTCATGTGGAGTGGGGTTGTGAACCTGGACGCATTGGTGGCGTCCAGGGCCTGGTAGATGGTAGTTGAGAATTGGCACCAGAAGGAACCAAAATCACGTAGAGGTCTGATTTGTGTTTGAGACCCGGAATCAATAGGAACTCATTGTTAGTTACTGCATTGAATTTTGCTACAGCTGTGAGCATGGTGTTATCCTCCCTTAAATAAGTGGTCTGCGTTCCCAGCTGGATGAGCTTTAGATCTGGTGAGAATAAGTCATTTCTTGCCACCAGGTGGCTGGGGTTGTGAGTTTTTGCAGTACGACATGTAATGTCTCTTCCGCCTATCACATCGTCACGTAGTTTTAAACTGCCCCTCCTTCTAGCACCAAAATTTTAGGGTATTTTTGTGTACAAGTGATTCGTTCTCAGCCTTAGGGAATGATAGGAAGAAGGAGACAACTTGTTTTGTTGATTTCTCCCGCTCTAGTTGTTGGTAAACGAGAGGATCTTTTCTTTAGTCTACTGACATATGGGTATGGGACAATATAAGTCATTAGTTGTCTTGATATAAGCAGGAGAGAGGGGGGCCAAGGTAGGAGCTGCCTATCTATAGTGAAGACTGCATGGTCTTCGTGCTTCGGTTGATGATTCCAGCTTTCAAAGGTGTATTATGGGCTCTAAGCCGTGTCACCATGGAAGGTGTTTGGATTTATAACTGCATAGATTTCCTAGGCACCCTTCACTGAGGGATCAAGTCATTCGTAGTTCATATATTTAGAGGAACATAGCCTAAGTAGGCGCATAGCTTAAGTAGGCACTTAACCTTGTTGGCACAGGGCCTTGTGAGCATGTGGCTTTGTAGATTATAGGAGTCATCGGGTCTAGAGGGTGCATGGCTGGACCAGATGGTAGAATAGTCGATATGCTTCAATCAGCATGGTGTGTCAATATGCTTCAGTGAGCATGGAGTATTGGCATGCTTCAGTTAGCATGGATTGTTCCTGCTGATGGACATGAGATCGTGGTCTGAGACAGTAGGTAGAGTTGTAGACGTGCTGTAATTCGCATATATCTTGGTCTAGTCTAGAGCAATCATGGAGATCATCCTGTTATAGGCACGTCGATGAAGATGGTTTTCTAGGTCAATTTTTGTTTTGGCGGCTGTGGAATTAATGTCTTCTGTAGGTGGACGTGTTGATCTCATTTCCTTAGGGTTAGGAACTTTTTGTAGCAGAAAATTGTGCATCTCTTTTAATATTTGAAAATAATTCACTATAGCCAGTAATAATAGAATATTTTCATTTATCTCTAAGATGGGCATAGATATTAGAATATTTATATTTTCCTTCAGATTAACGAGATTTAACCATATCCTTTGATATGTGAATGATCATAATTATGTGGAAGTTTTCCTCTTTTACCCAGAGGCAAGGGGAAAATCTGACTCGGAACCTGGAAGCCGAAGGGAAGAAGCTGGAAGTTCGAAGCCGCAACCAATAGATCGGTGTCCTGCTCTAACCCTGAGGTTCTTGCTCCTGGATAATTTTCCCCAACAATCATAACGATTACTTGTTTCCCGTCTTGAATCGTGCTTCTTCATTACGGTCTTAAATGCCTTTGACCCTTCTTAGCTGCGCACTGACTTCCGAACGTTTGAAACTTTGACCTCGGGATGTGATTCTTACTTTTTTGGGGCTACATTCTTCTTTGGGACATTTGACTGGCCCAACCCAAATTTCACTATTCTTGGGCCATAGTTTCTGATCTGGTCTGGAACAGGTAAAAAGCCCGTCTCCAACAATTTTCCCCCTAGACCGGTGTGGATGTCGTTTGCAGTGCGCCCTAGAGTGTCTCAGATAGACCCGGGAGTGGTGGTTTCTTTTGCCAATGCGATGAAGACTTTTAGTTGTTTTGAGTTCAGCCTGGCTCGGGTTGTCGGTATCTTGGATATTCTTTCAGGTCAGTGGCTTTTGCTATTTTTAGTTTCTTTGATGTCTCGTAGTGTTTGACCAACTACTATTTTACTTTTAGGGTGTCCCAGTGATCCTCCAACGTCTATCATTTTCCCTCCTTTGATAACATCTAGTTTGGACCCTTCTGGGCCTGCTGATGTCGGAGTTTCGAGTTCTACGACTGGTCCTATTGAAAAATCAAATTCAGTGGTGGTTGCTCGTCGTTTATCGTTAGCGTGGAATCGTGGGATCGCCCTGCCGTCTAGATCCTGAATTCAGGTGTATCACCCTCCCGTTGTGGGGATCGGGGGCACAGGGTTTTGAGGGATGGAAGAGGTGTAGCTTTATCTGGGAAGGACGTGCCGGAAGAGGTTCTTGATGTGGGGTTTGATGGCGTGCTCCCTTATCCGGGAGAGTATGCTATATCCTTCGATCATTCTTGGACTTTCCCTTGAACGAGGACAGTTCATCCTGTTCTTATTTGTTTAGTCAATTCCGATTGTCCGGTGATCTATCATTATCATGGCTTGGTTGTGGGGACCAAAATTCGCATTGTCGATTTCTGTAATCGGAGGAAAGTAAAAAAACTCTAACTTTCTCTGACGTCCCATATATGTGCTAAGCCTAACGTCAAGTAATCAGAATACGAACAACAGAAAAATAAAAATAAAAATCAAAGTAAGAGCACAACAATGGAGATCATATTCTGAATCCGATTATGAGTGCTAAAACAGGTAAACGCCTCGGCCATAAGAGCTGTCAGCGTGTTTCCTAATTCTAACCACCTAAGACCTTAAAACCTAGTTGAGTGCAGCACGATAACAAGAAAAGAAATTTTCCTCAATTTCTCTAAGTGCTGAGTTTTCTGAGAATTTATGTGTGTGTGTGCATCCCCTAGCCTTGGCCTCTCTTATATATGCCTCCATGGTCGGTCATCTTTCCTTTTTTGCCCATGATTCGAGTTTATCTCTCCGCGGAAAGCTTCCTTATCTTCTCGATCTTCCATGATTATCTGGAAACTTGACATTTATCTTCTTTTCCATTTATCTTCTGCGGAAATTAGGTAGTCAATCATTCTAGTAAGGCTCATTCTCGTCCGAAATTCGTAAGTGGCCTTTTTGTTGAGTGTTTAGACCTTTTTGGGATGTTTTGTGACTTAGACCTTTTTGGGATGTTTTGTGACTTAGACCTTTTTACGATTTTTTTTCAAAGAAATTGATTTTCATACAATGTTGGTTTATGTAATGTTGGTTCCGCAAAATAGTAAAACCGATCGTATAGTTGAGATAACATTGGTGTTAAGTTAATTGTTATCGTTTTATACAACCGATTCGAAGTTTTTACGAGAAGACAAGTCTTTGCTAGTTTTATTGCATAACTTCAATGGAAACTCCACTCGAGACAAAACGAGAACCAGTCCCGTAAGGACCCGAAGAAGAGAGTGACGAAGAGGAGGTGGTCTCGTCGCCCATGGGCGACGAGACGTGGGGGCGACGATACATGGTTCGTGTCTTGTCGCCCGTTGATAAGTCCCAATATTTACCACTTTTAGACCATGTTATAGGCCCTATTTAGAGTCTATTATGTGTGTTTAGGGTTGTTTTAGAGTGTTTTTAGGTCCAAGTACGTTTTGGAGCATTGTGATTATTGTGAGACTTTCTGGAGCAAAGATAGAACATCACAAAGCTATATACATTCAGCAAGTACGAGTCAAAGTCGAGCCCTGGCATCGATTGACGGAGCATTGTTGTTGTCGATCGACGGTCAACATGCACAAGCCTAAGCCTACTTAAAGCCCAGTCACCACAAATTACAATAATTCCCCTAGAAAACTTTAAACCTTATTTATATGTTTCTAAGCCATTGTTTAGGCGACACGCTTTCTGAGTTTTCTTTTATTCATAGTTTTAGGGTTAGGATAGAAGGTGAGAACTCATTTAGAGTCCTCTTGGAACTCCTTTGGTTTTATTATTGATTTTTATTTTATTCATCTTTGATTTCTGTTTATTTGATCATGTCTAAGTAGTTTACTTGTTATATTTAGGGTTCACTTAGCGTTTTGATGGATTAGACAAACAATAGAACTGCTAGGGTGTAGTAAGATCTATCAATAGAATTGTGCTTATTGCTTGTGTTCTAGAGTTGTTAACTAGAACCCTAAACTTAGGATAATTGAGAATTACGAGAGTAGAATCATTACCTGAATTAATCATGTTGAGCTAGGTTACTAGATACATACGAGAGTTGGCATAGGAATTCTAGTTAACTAATCGAATTAGGTCATAATGCTTGACTCAAGCGAGCATCGATCGACGCTAACTCAATAGCATCGATCAACGATCAATTCCAAGTTCACAACGAGAGTTGGAACAAAGACTTAAGTCATATGATATATATATATATAATACTTGATATATTTGCTTATTAATTCAATTTCTAAGATTGAAAACTCCTTAGCTTCTATCCACTATAATTCTGATTGCGAGAAACCCCATATCTAGCTATTTATTATTATTGCTTACAAACCAATCAATCAATCAACTGCTTTGCTTTATTTACTACTTTAAATCTATTTACCTAGCTTAATTGCGACAATATTGAGTTTATTGTGTGTCCACGCTCCTTGTGGATATGATCCCTAAGTACTGCCACTGAACCTCTTATTTGACAGAGTAAAGTTTCTCTAGCGTTTGTTTGAGCATATCAAATTTGGCGCCAATGTCGGGGAGCAAGGATTTGCCATTAAACTCATTTTTGTAATTTAGTCTAGGTATTTTTCTATATTAGTTTACTTACATTTTTTTTTCTTGTGTTTACGTACATACATCTTAGTACCAAGAAGCAATGAGAAGAGGTTTTTTGGGTTCTTCAAATAAGAAGCCTGCTAATTCACGCACGATCTGTAAATCTATGAGGGAAGTATCGATCGACACCCTCCAAGCAGCAACGAGCGACAGTGTACGAAACAAAGTATCGATCGACACCAATACCTCGGTGGCGATTGACACTACTTGCAGGAAGACATAGAAGGTCAAGGTACTAATACTGAGTTTTGATAATAATGGGGTTTTACGAGACAAAGAAGGTCGTGCTCGCAACAATGCAGGACAATTGATTTATGCACACGGGACTTCAATCCCCGATGCTACTGCTGTCTCTGTGAATGTTGGGACTGAACGACATAGGGAACTTAGAGATTACAGCAGTCATGAGGATTTGTACGCTACTAGGTCTGCGATTTATCTTTCTACGATCCATAGGATTGACTTTGAGCTGAATCCTACATATATCTCTCTTGTGGGTAAGCATCCTTTTCATGGTCTTCCTCCAGAATGTCCCACTGACCACCTCGAAACATTCGAAGATATAGCGTCGACCATTAAGTGCAATGGAGTCTCTGAAGACTACTACTTCTGCGAGTTATTCCCATCTTTCTGGAGAAGCGGCATGTTGGTTCAAGAAGTTCCACCTAGACTTTTCACTACCTGGAATGACATCATGTACGCCTTCCTCAACAACTTTCTCTATGATGCTGCAGAAAATCAATAGATCAAGATGGAAGCAATGTTGAGATATATTGTATAGGAAGCTGATATTGGCGATCCGACCTCAGTGTCGAGTGATACTAAGACCTTAATGTGGATCAACATTGAGACCTCAGCATCGATCGATACCAGCCCCTGCTGTCAGTGGAGACCAAGATCGAGTTGTGTTCAGGACATTAAAGACTCGATACTAAAGAGCACCGCTGTATCAAATTGTTTTATTTCCCTAAATGAGGACAAAGAGATCACCATGGAAGATTTCTTGGAGCTAGAAGAACTTTTGGAGCTAGAGGATGGAGAACAACTTGAATATTTGGATTATGATAAAGAGATCACTATGGAAGATTTCTTGGACCTAGAGGATTTCTTGAAGCAATTGGACGAAGCACAGCCTGAAGATTTGAGTCAGGATTTGGAGCAGAAGCTTGATGACGATCAGCACACTTTGGGAAGAGATCTGGAGACTTCAGGAAAAACTAGCATCAATCGCCACCCACCGGATAACATCAATCGACAACCACCCTATTGCATCGATAGACACCCAACTGATGATATCGATTGACACTCATTGTTGCACAAACTGCCAGGTTGCCTAATTGGCTGGAGCCAGTTGAGGAGATAATGCACAAGTCTGAGGCCTCTTACCTTACTGTCCACGAACATCTGAGATCACCTATCTGCGCAGAAGAAGCTGCTGGTTTTCACAAAAAGAAGTGAAGAGGATACATGACCATGTGAACTTTGTGGTTCCCAGCGCTATTTCTGAAGTAGAACTACCTATTCCAACTGACATAAGTGAGCATCTAGGATACTGCATTTTGATAGTAGAAGATTCTTTGCCTGCAGCTGTTTCTCAGGAAAGATCAGGTCGAGAAGATGATGTCAAAAAGGTTTCTTCGGTAGAGGTGTCGATCGACTTTATTTGTGTCGATCGACACCCCTCGGGTATATCAACACACAGAGACAAAAACAGCCAATTCTAGGGGAAATATCAGAAATAAGAGTAGGAATTGCAAGAAAAGGAAAAGGAAAAAGGGAGGTCCTCAGTTGTTGTTGATTTCTCACTTCTCAGATGGTGTCAAGAAATACAGGGTGCACAGCAGATGCTTCTCATAGCCATTTTCAATGCTTCGAGCACTCCTTATTGCTGAGATGATAGACAAAGGGGAAGACTTTGTGGAGACTTTCACGAAACGTATGATGGAGCTAAAGATATTGGACTTTTGGAATTGTTTTGAGCAAGTTCTCAATCTCATCCGGACTAACTCAGAGTTCCAAACGTCAAGCTAATAACTGAAAATAAGCATAAGTGGGAGGCAACTCATTATTAGGTATGTTTTAAATTAGTTTTAATTTTTCGTTTTTACTAATTTTTATTTATTTTCTATTTCAGGTCAAAAAAATCGAGGAAGAAATTTGTGCAAGCATCGATCGACACTTGATCAATGTCGATCAACACTGGAACACAAGTATCGATCGACACTTAACTATGCCGATCGACACTCATATAAGCGAGTAGATATACTGATAGGTCTTAATCTTTACCTTTTTTATACCATATTATAGGCCCTATTTGGAGCTTGTTATGTGTGTCTAGGATGTGCTTTAGAGTATTTTCAGGTCCAGGTGCATTTTGGAGCATTTGAGGGATTATAAGGCTTTTGGAGCTTAGAGAGAGGAACTCCATAGCTGGTCAAAATCAGCTAAGTACGAGTAGACACAGAGCAGAGCGTCGATCGACGATGCACAGTTGCCATCAGTCGATGGTTGATGCGTAGTAGTCCAATTCGCGAAGTACCCGACTTGAAGCCCGAGTTACAGAAATTACAAGATTGCATGTGGCAGAGTTTCACCTAGTTTATATTATATTTGCCAGTTTTTTTTATGCAAAGAGAGAGTTTTCTAAGAGTTTATAAGAGTTTCTAGAGAATTCAGAATAAACATAGTAGTTTAGGGTTTGTGGGGAGATATCAAGGTTTGTATTGGACCCCACTTTATATCCTTATTCTTATGCATTATTTTATGATTATGTTCTCCTTAGCTATGTCTAAGTAGTTACCTTGTTAGATTTAGGGTTTATTAATGGTTTTGATGAATTAGCCAAACAATAGAGTTGCTAGGGTGATTATTAGATCTATCATCATGATTGTACTTATTGCTTGTGTTCTTGATTAGCTACCTTGAACCTTCATCTTAGGATAATTGGTACTCTGAGAGTAGGATCGTTACCTAAATAAATCATCTTGAGCTTAAATTACTAGGTACAATCGAGAGGATGATCTAGTAATTCTAAGTGAATCAGTCGGATCTGAACGTTTAATGCTTGACTAAGAAAGCCATCGAACGATTTTGTTTGCATACCGCGATCGACGGTCATTCCAAATTCACACACAAAAACTTGTAGATTCTGAGCTTATCCATCGATATATATAAATTTGTATCTTTACTAATTGAATTTGTATTCTATGGTTGGGAATCCCTTGGCTTCTATCCATTACAATTTACTACCTTAAAACCCTATATCTAGCTATTTTTCTTATTTTTTTTACAAACTAACTCATTCCTGATTTACTATTTCTTAAAGTCATATTAATTGCCTAGCATAAAGTTGATTATCAAATATATAGTGTGCCCCGCTCTCTGTGGATTTAATCCCTAAGTACTATAGCTGAACCTCTTACTTGAGAGAGTAATAAGTAGCTCTAGGGTAATTTGAGCACGTATCAAATTTGGCTTCGTTGTCAGGGAGAAAGGATCGCCATTAGATTTGTTTTGCAAGTTTTGTCTTGGCTTTCTTTTCAGTTTCTCTTATTTTTCTTTTGTGTTTCAGGTGCATTCCCAGCAGCAGTACTAGAAGCAACAAGGAAAAGACTTAATTTTCTCAGACCTAGTAGCCATCAAATGTAGCATCCGCAAGGAGAAGCGACAAGCATCAATCGACGCCAACACTTCTTCATCGATCGACAGTTATTTGCCGGAATAGACTGACTCCAGCACCGTGACATCGATCGACGGTGATTCTCGAGCAGAGATAGTTGGTATGCTGATCGTGACTAGGAATGAGAGAGGAGACCTGCATGACCTCAAAGGTCATATGCGTAATGCAACAAGTCAGAGAATTGATGATCAGGGGATTTTATTCCCTGAACCAGAAGAACCTGCTGTAGCTCAAGCTAGAGCTGAAGCCTTGGCTGCTCAACCCAGAACGTTGGCTGAATACAATCATCCAAATTAATTCAATGCCAACAGATCTACTATTCGTCCTTCATCTTTCCAGAGGAACGATTTTGATTTGAAGCCAATCTATTTCACACTAGTGGCACATACACCATTCCATGGTCATTCTCATGAGCATCCTATGGATCATTTGGAGCGATTCGAGGATCTTTTGTCTGCCATTAAAGCTAATGGAGTTCCTAAGGACTACCTTATATGCATGCTCTTCAAGTATTCGCTTCCTGGAGATGCGTCGTACTTGCTTAAGCAACTACCACCAGGATCTCTACACTAACCAAAGATTAAGTTGAAGAAGTAAAAGACAAGTTGGATAGTGTTCAGAGGTTTTTGAAGAAGCAAGTTAGCTTTGCATAAGGTGTAGAAGCTATAGGATCTATCAATGCGAACGGTGAAGAAGAAAATGTGAACTTTGTTGGTGGAAATGGATTCGAGAGATATGGGAACCAGAGCAACAGAGAATCTTATGGTAAGGGTCAGTGGAGTAGCTACAACCAAGGATCACAGCAGGGGAGACACTACATAAAAAAAAAACTATGGAGCCTCCTACTATAAGACCACCCCATCATATACCCAAGAGAACAAGATTGAAGCCATGATTTATAAGGTTCTGGAGGGACAGCAGAAGATGACAGTGGATTTTAATGGGAAGATTGATGCTGTCTATACCAATCTCGACACTAAATTTAAAGTTCTCAACACCCATGTGAAGAAGCTAGAGAATCAAGTGGTTTAGACCAGTGAAGCTGTGAAGAGACAAGAAGCCTTGATCAAGAAAAAGATTGAGTCTAGACAGAAGCACCATGTCAGTGCCATCATAGATGATGATTTTTGGTAAGTTGTGGAAGAAATTAGGCACCAGGAGGAAGAAACTCGTGAGAATCCCTTGCCCTATTCGAACGACCATCAATCGACAACCAGAATTGACCATCGATCAATGGTACCTGAAGAATCCGTGGAATCGTGTGAAGGGATGGATATCGAACGATAGTCAGAACCTACCATCGATCAATGGCCTATTGCAACGAAAGAAGGTCGGTTGCCAAGTATAGACATGAGCCTCTTATATAAGCATCTGAGTGCCACCCTACCCAAACCCAGACAAACAGATAAACCATCTATGGAAAGAAATCCTAGAAGAAAGAAGAAGGTCCCTAAGCATCTTAGAAGGAAAACTATTGAGAAAGAGATGGACAACTTTACTAACAAAGTCCTTAGAGTCCCTTTAGAAACCCTATTCGAGGAAGCTTATTACACTCACATATTGTGGATGTTCTTCAGAGAAACCAAGGAGACTGACGAGGACATTGAAATATTTTTCAATCACTTGAGGGAGAAGATAAAACAGAGGGTTAAGTGACGAAGAGAATCGACCTTGGGAAGTTTGTGGTTTCATGCATCAAGGTACATAACTACCCTTATGCACTCTGCGACACCGGTTCTTCAGTAATATTATGCCAAGAACCATGGCAAAGGTGCTAAGCTTAAAGGTGGAGCCTTGTAGTGATTCATTCATTATTGTGGATTTCTCTAAGGTGAAATCAAGAGGCATAATCAAAGACCTCTAAGTGTGAATTGACGATGCCCTAATTCCTGTAGACTTTCATGTCTTGGTCGTCCAAATTGAGCAGCATTCATCCCTACTACTTGGAAGAGCTTTCATAGACAAGGTAGGAGCAGTATGCAACGTGAAGAAAAACAGGTTTTATCTATCTCTTATTGATCAAAATCACTACTAAGAGCATGTTCAAACTACAACCAAGACTGCTCTCATTTATTTGGTTCATGAACCAGGATTTGTGGCCACATGTTTCTGCATTTTCGAGTAAGAGAATGACTCTGATGATGGAGAACTGATCGACACCCAGCCTTTACAATCGGTCGACGGCACAACAGAGAATCGATCGACATCCACCATGTGACATCGATCGATGACAACCCCGACTTAGGTCATGATACAGCTAACCCAGATTACGATGAATCTTATCTTGAAGAAGAAGCAATCGAGTACCGTGCTCTTGCACTAGAAGAAGCTGGAAATTTCTGAATATATGATGAAACCTGGTTTGCGACATCAATCGATGGTGTCTCTATGCCATCGATTGATGTTAATCTAGCAGAATACAATGCAGTTCATGGTTATCTTAGACCAGATGAGTTCAGAATTATAAGAGATCCAGACGGATATGCACGAGCAATGGATCGAAATATTCTTGACGTATTGGAAGAAGATATAGCAGACATACTCACAACGGCCAATGGATCAGAAAACCTCTTCAGACAACAGCAACATGACAACCATGCAGATAACAACATAGCGTCGATCGACGCACCACTGCTGCCGTCGATCGGCACTCACCTTACAGAGGACTTCGCCGGTTAATAATAAGAACCTTAAGTGTTTTATCCAGAGAAATTTGATTATGGGGAAAAAGGAAATGAGTATGGCGTTCACAAAGACAAATATGGCAATGCATGAGCTATATATGGCCGAATCACCAAGGAGTAAAGGAAGATATCAAGGATATTATTCAGATATCGGCCATCACTGGACACACTCGTCTTTTTTGCCAAAATATACTGAGAACTTTGATAGGACCATGCCATAAACAAAAACATACAGCAAAGCAGAAGTAGCTGAAATCAGGGGCGGACGGAGGACAACGACTATGGGGGCACATGCCCCCAACTGTTTAAAAAAAAATTCTTTGCTTAATACTGTAAAGTTTATTGAATGTTGTTTCCACTCTAAAACTAATTATAATGGAAAAAATTCTTGTGCCCCCGACTAATCAGCTTCGTACATCCGCCCCCTGAAATGGTATAAGGCATCTACAGAGCCTAGGATATGTTGATGGATGACTATTACAAGAGAACTGGTGATATCTATTACCCATTCAACAATATTATTAGCTTGTTAACTATGTGCGTGGAGAAGATGAAGCAAAATATGGACAATACTCATCAGATGATTCAGAGACAGCACGTGAATGGAGAAAACGAAGCACCATCAATCCAAGGACATGCTCGACCATCGATCGTTGTTTCACGTGGACCATTTAGATAGAGGCTGGTAACTGAGAAGCTGATAGAACATAAATTTTATGGAGTGTATTCATCTGAAAACATAATGATGGAACACATTTCCAAGAGATTGGATGACATATCCATACCCATAGATCTATCATCAGGATTGTTACATGAATAAATCATGTTGAGCCTAAATTACTAGGTACAATCGAGAGAATGGTCTAGTAATTCTAAGTGAACCAATTAAATCTGAATGTTCAACGCTTTACTAAGAAAGACATCGATCGATGTCGTTTGCATACCAATGATCGACGGTCATTCTGAATTTACACACGAAAGGTTGTAGACTCTGAGCTTAGCCATAGATAAATATAACTTGGTATCTTTACTAACTGAATTCATGTTCTATGATTGAAAACCCATTGGCTTCTATCCAATATAATTCAGTACCTGAAAACCCTAGACGAGCTATTTTCCTTAATTTTTTACAAAACAACTCATTCCTGATTTACTATTTCTTGAAGTCATATTAATTTCCTAGCATAACTAAGTTCATTATCAAATCTATTTTGTTCCCTCGCTCTTTGTGGATTCGATCCCTAAGTACTATAGTTGAACCTCTTATTTGAGAGAGTAATCAGTAGCTCTAGGGTAATTTGAGCACGTATAATAGACCTTTCGTCGGAGTGGTTTCCACAATCTCCGAAGTGAACTTCGTGCATTACCTTCTATTTCTTCTCCGTGTATGCAGTTTAGATGTATATCGTCGTAGCTCCTTTAGTAAGTCGTTTGTTCATCATGAAGTATCTTGAGCTTGTAGTTTTAGTTTTCGTGCTTCCCATTTTTCTTCTGATAGATTTCCGTTTAGGATATATGATTTTATTGGTTTTCTCCAGTCATCTCTATTATTTAATCCATACTTAGAATGTATGTGTCGATTCCGAACTCGTCTTCGTGTAGGTGAAAAGCCCTTGTAGCTAGAACATTCTCTTCTTCTTCTTTTTTTCTTATTTGTACTTTGTTGACGCTATTGCTTGGTGAATCAATGTATTCGACTGGGATAATTTTTTTCAGGTCAGGATCCAAAGTCGAAGCTAGGGCTGCCAGAGCATCTGCCATAGTGTTTTCATTTATGGGAATTTTTGTGATTTTCATAGATGAAAATTTTGCTGCCAAGTTCTCTGTTTTTTGGTACGAAGAAGAGGGTAGTCACTTGTTTTTATTTTTGGTTTCCTTCGTGAATCGAAGTCTTCTTTTAATTTCTTTTGAATACCCCGTCTTCTTTTTATTCTCCTTTACGCAGCACATCCTGGCCATTCTTTGTCTTTCATGGATTGTTATGGCTCCATGAGAGGTCGGGAATTTTATGCATTGGTAATAGGTTGAAGGCACAGCTCGCATGGCGTGGATCCATGGTGTCCCTAAGATTACTTCAAAAACTCCTAGATAATCCAGGATTGTGAGCCTAGCTTCTGTATCGACACTGCCAATACTTTTAGTGATATGATATGCTCAAATTAACTTTCAAGCTACTCTCTCAAATAAGAGGTTTGATGTAGTTCTTGAGGATCAAATCCACAAAGACTCTACCTTTCACACAATAGACTTGAGTTTCATATCAAGCTAGACAAACAATAATAAATCAGTAAACAAAGCAATAAATAGATGGAACAGTTGTAAACGATAAGGAAAAATGCTAGATCTATGGATTTATCAATAAAGAGATTCAAAACTACAATCAAAGATGCTAAGGGTTTTATAGGTTCAATTCTAGAACTCAAATTAAATAAGCAAGTAATCTAGCTCTCGCATGCAATTACTAATTAGATGTCTAAATCCTAGGATTCCAACTCTCGTATGTGAATTCAGGAAGAGTGTTGATCGATACCCATGGTTGAGTTTCGATCGACACTTCTTTAGACAAGTACTAACGTACAGATCAATATTATTCAACTAAACTCTAGACCAACTTTCGCATGCGTCTAAATATCTAATCCAGCAGAGTACTATAAATTAGACACTTATCTTTTTCATGAGAAACATTGTGTGTGCCTAATTGTTACTCGAAAAAATGTTTGTCAGTAAAACACATGGAAGAGGACTTATGGGTCACTTCAGCGTGACCAAGATATTGGAAGCTCAGGTGGAACATTTCTTTTGGCCGCATATGAGAAAGATGTAGAAAAGATTTGTGGGTGGTGCACCATATGCAAACTTACCAAGTGACAAGCTCAACCACAAATTCGATAATATTGGTATATTTGTAATTATGTGAAAATAGTGAGAATGTTTGAGGCGAATGTGTGTTTTTGAAGTAGAAAAATATAATGACATTCTCGTATGAAAATTTCATGTTATAGAAGAAATAAGGTAAATGGAAAAAATATATGAAAAAAAAAAAGAAAGTGTTATTTTGTGTTTGGCCAAAAGTGTTGGTGATTTAAAAAAAGCTATTTAAGTAAAAATATAAAAAATATAATATAATTTTAAATTGATGAATAATAAATTATTTAAAAATAATAATTTATACAAGTATAAAATATAAATTTTATTCGCAATTCAGGAATAGTTAGAAATTTAAAAAATAAAAACAAGTAATATTATATATATGTTATATTATACTATCATCTACACCAAAATAAAATGTTAGAGAAGGATTATCTATGGGTTGCACATCTTCTTAAATATTTAATTTAGATCTTTCCATAGGCGTGAAATACCTCTAGATTAATAAAGATAAATAAAAATACAAATAATAATAAATTCAAATTTTGATTTTTTTTAATTAAATAACATTTCGTTAAAAAAAAAATATTTCTATACTTAAGAACGCCGGTTGGAGTCGTGATGTTTTTTAAACAACAAACACATAAATCATTTGGGTGAAAAAAATACCAAAAATGCAAAAAAACAAAAAAAAAAAAAAAAAAAACTAATCAAAAATGAGTTGGAGCATATACATGGCTCAACGAGGATTTTCCGAGATTCAAGGTCGAATCTGCTACCACAAAGGAGTCCTTAGCAGGACATTAGTTTGATACTGTGATTTAGCGTTGTTAGGATTCTAATTGATTTAGAGATTCTCACTTTGTGTTGATTATCCAGATTTTAAAAAGCTCATTTCAATTATTTGGGTGCCAATTCTCGTATCAAACATTTGATATAGGCATGGAAATTTTACTCATGCCCGAACTCATATCCGAACCCGATCTGAAAAACTCGAACCGAAATCCAAATTGAAATAGTAAAATATCCGAACGGATACTGATTTAGGAGAAATTGGGTATCCGAACCTGAACGGATAATATCTAAAACTGAACGGATACTCAAAAATAATCGAACATAAATATACTTAACCATATTCTAGTTTACATCTATTATTTTAAATATATATTGATATTACACATACTTTAAGATCATATATATATATATATATATATATATATATATATATATATAAATTATTTGATATTCACTTAAAATACATGTTAAACTTTTTGATTCATGTATTAACAAAACTGACATAAAAAATTTAAAACAATTATTAAATCAATGTATTTAATTTTGAAATATTATCTCCAAATCTATTAATCATTCGGTTTATTAAAAAATAAAAAATCAGTTAAATAAAAATTATATTTTTTAATACAAAATCTTAAAAAAAAAAAAAAATTCTTTCTAAATCTAAATATCTAAACCCGACCCGAAATAACCAAACCCAAACTAAAAATATCAAAATCCGACCCAAACTACTGAAACACCCAAACGGGTTTTGATACCATAGAGATGGAAAGAGACATGTGTGAAAGCTGATCCATTTTTAGACCAAAGATCTACAAAGTCAGAGGAGGCCAGGGCACTCATGTCGCAAATTCAAGGCTCATGCTAAGCTTATTTGCAATATTTGCAAAACCATCAAACAAAACCCAAACCCCTCCCCCCTCATTTCTCCTCTTCCATTACCCAAAAGTAGTAGCCAGCTTTTCTCAGAAAAAAAAAAGAAACAAAAAAAAAAGAGAAAAGAAATTAGAAACTATCATCCATTGGGTAAAAAGCCAGTAATTTCTTCAGTTTGTAAGGTTGGTTTCAGGACTCTTAAGCTACATCCTCTCTTGCCTCTTGTATGATGGACAGTTTAGGCGGAAGTGACGGCCTCAGCGTCTTGTACTGTTTAAAAATAACAAAGAACACAACCACTGTTACTTTTTTTTAGTCTTATAACATGATGAGTGTTATAGGGGTCTTTTTATGTCTTTTTACCTGTTCACGAAAAGTTTTGATCTCCTCCTCTGTAAGAGCTTCCTCTTCGCCATTGTTTTCATCCCAGCCAAGCGATCTGAGAAACTTGGCTTCTTCCTCATCTGGAGTGTCTGCTGCCTCAAAGCCAATATTATTCCTTTGAGTCACTTCGAGACCACTTGTAGCATGTGGACTTGACGGGTCACTAGCTACAGGCTCCTTTGATCTGTTGACCTTTTCCTCATGGAAAGAAGAGATACAAGTGGTTGTAGAGTTAACAGGATCGGTTGGGATGTTTGTTGATGTAGTTTTCTGCTTCAGAGCACTGTAAAATGCGTTCCTGCTCTGCGTTTGAGCCAAGGAAAATTTCTTTTCAATGGTTTGTCCAGATGTCATGGTGAAGTAGGTAGTAGTTCCCTTGTGCTCCCTTGGGCTGTTGGTACTTCTCACAGGAGGAGATTTTGTTGATTGAGCAGTGTTCATTAGCTGGTTAGACGCAGGTCTACTGTTTGGATTACCACTAGGACTACCAGATTCTTTAACAGCAGTGACACCATTTTCCTTAGCAGGTTTGAGAACCAACAGCTTCTTCTCTGATTTAATTTGACCACTAGGATTAGACTGGAAACTCCCGATCAGGACAGAGGGCTGCTGATGGGCGTTTCTTGAGGGAGCAAGACAAGTTTCACCAGCCCGAGCCACTGGCTTTGTCTTGGATTTATCGGAAGAATTAAGAATCTGAGAAAACCAATCAAAGAGATATTGATTGTATAAAAAGACTGAATGATAAACTACAAGATTAACTAAGAGGGTGGGAGAGGGGGACTTACCGAGCACTTTGGTGTTGAAGGCACAACCGGTATCAACTGCCTTGATTGCTTGATTGCCAAGTCCTCGAGTCTTTGTGTCTTCACAGATCCCTGAAAACAATGGTTATCATCTTAGACAAGCAGAAAGGTAAGTGTAGATTAACCCCCAAAGGGAGATGACACAAATCATACTTGTTGAGGGGTAAGAGTTCTTGCTGGAGCCTGCACCAATGCTTCAGCCATGTTAAGACCAGTTGAATTTACCGTACTAACAACATTAGCTTTCGGAGAAGTTAATGGTCCAGCACAAGCCTTCTCGATGACATTGGGAACCTCTGCCAGAGCTGAGGTCCAACCTTCCCCGCCAAGCAAAGCTGAGTTACCAACTGGCAAGTTCTGAACAGCTGAACTTAAGCCAGGAGATGAGGCTCGTACAAGGTCTTTCCCACCTTCAGATCCAAGTGAAGGAAAATCCTTATCAAACCCAGTCCTCTGGAAGATAGGTCCATGAACTATACCATATCCGTTGAAACTACTACTGCCACCATTTTTCAAGCCCACTGAAAGCCCTCGGACGGCCTGTTTCCTTGTGACCATGGAATGTGATCGTCGCAATTGGTCCTGATCCTTACCAGCTAAGATATTTCTGAGAGGGATACAAGTGTCAACGTCCCATGGATCCACATAGCTTGGCCTATCCTTGTCTCTACTTCGGTCCTTATCCCTTTGGCTCCTATTGAAGTTGAAACTACTGTAGGGATGCTTTGCAGACCCATTACTAGCTCCCCTCCTCGAATTAGCAGAAGAAGATCGATCCAGAAAAGGAGAATGAACAGAATCAACATCACTTTTGCTCCTAGTGTTCCTATTCCAAGTATTATGTGCTAAAGATGCAGAATCTGAACACACAGAAGACAGGAAACAGCCAATTCAGAGAAACCAAACTATCAATAAGATGATATGAGTGGAGCATACCTGAGTGAGAAGAAGATGAACTCCCACCACCAGAAGCATGTGCTGAACTTCTCAACCATTCCGGAACTAAAGAGGGTTCACCTTTGTCCATTATGCCTCATCAGAGAGAAAAAGAAAGAAACACACTTTCTTCCCCAAATCCCTCGGCTTCTCAATCTTCCAAAAACCTTCTAGACTTGCATCGGACAACACCCTAGAGAACCCTCATCGCAATCCTATAAGCCGGTTCAATGACAAACACAAGAAACCCCCTAACACCTACGCATATATGTAATTATCAGTGTTAATCTTAAAATCAGCCAAAAGGTTTCAGAAAGCCTTAAAGGAGATTGTTCGTCTCGTAGATGCAATCGCTCGTTTCCACCCACACGCGAGACAGAAGGCGGAGAGATAGGGCGATGAAATAGGAAGGGAGTTGAAAGAGGAAAACTATGGAAGATGAAATTAGGGTTTTTGTTTGCGAGAAAATTTGTCAATTTGTGTTTCCTGTCTTGTTATTTAGGTATTTAGCATTGGAGGAACGAAACGTATGACAATACCCCCTTTTTTCCTCTCTTTTTTTCATCAGTTGATAAACATTTACATATTTTTTACTCTTTCAACCTTTAATACCAAAATTATATATCAACTTTTAATTTTCCATATTGTTTTTTTTTACTGGTTCTTTGGTTATATCTCTAAGCTATCTAACACTCCGGTACGTAGGTCTACATATAGGACCAACCTTATTATTTTGTATAAAGTGTATTTTGTTTAAGAGGATGAGTTTTCACCATCTAAATGCAAGTCACGAATTGGTTACAATTATTGTTAATCCAAAACAAAATTCCAAAAAAAAAATAGAAATAGTTAAAACACCAAGTATGTCAGTGAAAAAAGTAGAATGACTTTTTCAACAAATGCATAAAATATTAGCTCGAAACAAATAAAATGTACTTGGCCAAAAATATTTGAAAATTTGGGATAAATAATTTTTGGTATTAACAATTTTTTTTGTAAGAATATAAATAGAAAATAGTTAAGTAGAAATCTAATGTAGAATGAATTGAGTGTGGAGTTATCTTTTGTTCTTCTTACATGTCATCATTTTCTTTTTATTACACTAGACTGTGTTTAACGTCTTTGTTTATCATGTTTTATCTAAAATCCACACTAGGTATTTGGTAGTGATTGTTTTAAAATATTAAGAAAAAAATAACGTGGGTAACGAAATCCTCTGAACACAACAATGTAATCAGATTCCGGTTAACAAAAATGAACTTTATTAATAGAGAATAACTAAATACAATGGATATACAAAGATCGGGTTACAACAATTAAGAACTAAGAACTAAGTTTAGAGAATGAGAGAGTGAGAGATCGAGGTTGTATATCAAGTGTATACTCTCTAGGGTTTCGAATATCCTTTTTACTCCCTTCTCCTGCTCTCTTTATTGTGAGCTCTTATTTCTTTGTTCCTTAAATCTTCCAACCGTCGGATCCTTTCTTTGACTTGTTCTATCCCGAGCTTGTTGGGAGATCCCTCTTGGTTGTGGGTTTGGCCCAACGCGCTTTTCCTATTGGTCGGTTATTGGGTCCAACAATTGTACCCCAGCCCTTTTAGTGAGGATACTGAGTCTAAAAGAAAATCAGACTCGATCTCTCAAAAGCAATTTAATTAGATATCTCTCCTTGGGGAGCCCGACAACAGCTGGCACGTGCTTAGCCTTGACGTGATTTGACCGCCACTTTCTCTTAACGTGCGGCTAGGATTAATCGATCATGGTGAGTCATGATTACGCCTCCTCGAGAATTGTTTTCGAACTCTTATCTCGATATATAATATTGATCTTTTTACTCTTCTAAGCTTGTCTTCTCAACTCGTGTTTCTCTTCATGCTATATTTTTTCTGAAGAGACGACTTTCTACATTTTACTTTCTTTTGCTAATTTGAATGGCTGCCGAGAGGTTTGGTCCTCATCTTAAGCCGGTCGTTCGACGTAAAGATCTTGATGACCTTTATGAGCTTGATGGGATTGACTGTAATGTCGATTTGGATCTTCTAATCGACGATGAGAGTCCACAGAACATGAGGCATTGTATTGCTTAAACCACCATTTTCAAAGACTATGGCCTTACATTTCCCTTCTCAGTGTACCTTCTCGAGATCCTAGCTCAACTTAAGATGGCTAATTTTAGCAGGTACTTGTTAACGTTGACAGTTCGTGCCTGAGAAGAAGGGTTAACTTTTGGCTTGGATGAGTTGCGACAGCTTTGCATCCTTAAACGTAATAACAGCTTCACCGGAACTATGTTATTGTCTCCTCGCTCTGGCCGCACCATCGTCGACAGAATCCTAAAAAAAGATGATCGATGGCGAGAGAAGTTCTTCGTTTTCAAAATTGATCGTGCATCTGTAGGTGACTTCGATTTTGGGAGAATTCCTTATGAATGTGTAGAAGAAATCGGTGAAATATTATTTTATATATTTTTCTTATTCATATTTGTTACTTCCCCTCTGTCGAGGTTTATCTCGTTGATCCCTTTTGTAGTGCCATTTGGGAGCTCGGTGATGACCAGCGAGCTGCGTGGTTTAATCGAAGCGCTTCAGTGAGGTTGACCTCGATGGCTCACTTTTAACAGTGACAGGATCAAGCCTGCTTACGCCATGCCACCTGGTCAAGCTTGATCTCCTGCTGTCCAAGAGAGCCAAAAGTCGGTTTGCCTCTCTCTCTTTTTTTTTACTACTTTCGCTTTTCTTGAACTCGATTTTGATTTGGTAGGTTATCCTCATTTGACTTGTTCTTTTCTTGTAGGGATGAGGGCTCAAGAAGAGCCTTCGGAGGGCTCAAGAAGAGCCTTAATTTCGTTGGGGGGGGGGGGGCAGTATTGATAGATTCCATAAATCTTACTATCAAAGAAGGAAGAACATAGGAGGGTTAGATGAGCGTGGTGACGTAGGAGAGTCAAGTGAAGGGAAAGATTAAAATGAAATGGAGAAGTGGAAGACTCGGAGTACGAAAGAAGGTTTAGAGAATAAGGAGTAAGAAAAGAGTTTGTTGCAGAGAGAAGCTTTGCCGTTGAGATCGTTCGAGCTCGAGACTACTAAAGATTGAATAAATAGTTTTTGAATGTTTCATTTCTCTTTTATGCTTGAATGTTGTAGTAAACAGATGCTATGAATCTTCTCTCTTGATCGCTATGAGATTGATGAATACCTTTACTATCGTCATGAGATTGTAATTGTATTCGTACTTCAAGCTATTCTGATTCAATATACAATGTTTACAGAGCTTACATAGGCCCTGCTCGGCAACGGACGCCGCGTCAGCGACCAGCTTTTAAAATACGCCCTAATTTTACACTACTTGAAGCTTAAGTATGTGGAGAGTATATCGCAGCTACACGGGCATTCAATTACACCACTATTCCGATGATCTGTTCTTTCAGCGATACGAGCAACACTGGAAAGTCCTAATAAATTAACCGCAGCGACACCTTTTCAGTTTTCCATTCGATTATTTCCCGTCGTAAACGTTCAATTTTCAGTCGCTCGCCACTGACGCAGTGGCACCTTAAAGAACAGGTCTATAGTTACAGAGTTCGATTTATCCTAAATCTATCAAGGACACATAGAAAGCTCTCTTGTGTATAGGCTCAAAGTCTCCTTTGAGATCATGAGACTGTAATTCAATCCCATAAGTAACTAAAGTGTACTTAGTTGCTTATCATTCATCTTGTAGGCTCTTTCTTTCATCGATACAAACCCTAAAAGCCAACAAATGAGCAGCCAAATAATATCAACTACAACCATAAAAAATGCTTCGATTACATATGGAAACGTCCGATGGTAGCTGCAATGAAGTTCCCATGTCAAAATGATGGATAAAAGTATAAATGACTTTGAAACCAAAGAATCTGGTTTCAATAACAGATCATTCTTGGTTTAAGGCTGCTTTCTGAAGAACAAGACACCAATTGGACTTGTCGTAGAATTTATCAACTATCATTGCATTGTTTACATCAGAATCTTACTGTCTTAACAAACAAGACTAAATACAATCAATCAAGTCTTTGAAAGCAAATTGCTCCACAAACGCACATACCTTTCAAGTTCACCTTCACTGAAGACATGGTAGTATCTATTGTACACAACAGCTCATTTTCTATCGTCTTTGTTAGCAAGCCCACTTGCAAGTGCAGACGCAGATGCACCATTCACTTCAGCACGGTGGTACGGTAAATGCCATGGAACAACATATTATTGCTGATTAATCTTCATAGCCTCCAATAACTCCTCAATATATATATATATATATGAGTTTTTATGAAAAAGAATTTCAAACTTGGGAAAATATTTAAAATAAGAGCAAGATTATTCCTAATGCAATTTGAATCAGAAGAAAATCAACTGAAAGTAAAATGATGCAATTTTTTTTTGATTTTTGATTGGAAAGATGATAAAAACTAAAACAACATGCAAGCAAGTGAAAATAAAATATGTAACTGGAAGTCAAGAGCCATAAGTTCTGATATCAAAATGTCGTAGGCACAAATCCAGACAAGCTTAACCGGGTCGATAGAGGTTCTGAATCCGAACGGGTGGACGATGGGTGATGGTACGATGATTGATCCTAGATCCGTTTGAATAACCTGAAATGATAAAGTAGACTTTTTTATGAGTATTCTGAATGCAAACAAAAGGAAAATATGAAAGAAAGGAAATGATGAGAAAGAGATGAGAGTGAGGATGATTATGATAGAATGGTAGAAGATGGGATGGATCGATGGAATCAGTGTTGGTGGACGTATGTCTCTCTTAATACGAATCAGTGGATGGAGTGAAGAATGAAGATGCAAACCGACAACAAGTTGTGTATTTCTTTCAAGCTAGATTAATGGATTGAATGAAATGAAGAGTTACTACAAGTTTGATGGTTATAAACATGATAAGATTCAAATTTCTCTATGTCGGCTTCTCACAAACTAGAAAGACTTAGTTTTAGTTGCTAGGGAAAACTGACTCATATATTAGCTTAAAAATAAAAATATGCGGCTGCTCATAAGGGGTTTATATATATATATATATATATATACACGACGCAGCTTTACCCTTCTAGGGATCTTTGAAGCAAATAAGATGGACTCTAAAACAAAGGCTAAACAAAGGGCCTTGAATTTATTGGACTCAAAAATAAGCTAACAAATGCCTTAAATTTTTATTGATAAATAAAAAGGAAAAGGAAACACAAAAAATAAAAAATAAACCAATTAGAAATCATATTGAAATGTTCCTTACTTGGCCGAATGGTTCCTTCAATTTAGATGGATTGAACCTCAGTTTGACTGAAGGAACCAGAACAGCTTGATGGATCAGCATTGATGCAGAAAATGGTAACTTTGGTTTGGTCTTGCGCTCTGATCGAGTGGAGGATTGGAACGGCTTGGTCTTCAGCCTTGATTGGTCTGGTTCGATCTTGATTCTTCAATTGGCCGGTCTTGTCTTTATCCATGATCTCTTGGATGGCCCGAGTGAAGCCTTCTCTTATGACCCGAGAACCTGACCGGGTTGTTTAGAAATTTGCGCACCATGGAAACCTCAGGTGGGTTGAAGACACCGAAGATTATTGAAGCATATTGGAAGGTCGAAGAACTCTATGAGCTAAACAACCATAGATGACTGCGCTGTTGAATCCCTGCAAAATCCAGGCGCCAGGATCATAGTCATCTTAATATCACACAATATCAAACCTTACTCTGCAAGCGCTTCCGTGGTAGAGAGATCCACAAGAACAAATCTAAGATGGGAGAATAGGTGGCCGCCGCACCAAGACACCTTGGACATGAACATCACCAACGAACCCACACTACTATAAAATAAATATGGAAACGGTGGAAGCCTCCTCCATCGAACCAGAGAGAAGCCCAAAACCACCCCTAACCTCCAGATCTGAGAGAAAGCTTCGCTCATCCTCCATATATTGTAGACTCCATACTGAAAACGGTAAAACTTCGCTAGATATGGAAAACTTCAGCTACAAAATCCTAAAATCCGACACCTTTCCACAACGAGTCACTCCTCTCCTTGTTGCCGCTCTCGAGAAAGGAAAAATTGGCGGGTCTGCTCCTCTCGAGCGAAGCTTAACCACAGATGGATTCCTCCTAAATTTGAAACAATTTGAGAGAGAAGCAGAGTGAATGAGATGCAAAGAGAAAAACAAGTGTAAGAGAAGAGAAAGATGCCTCCGATATGGCTTAAAAGACATACGGCGCCAAAGCAAAACACGACAAGACAGCCTGAAAGACTCGAAGATTAGTGAAGAGAGTAAGAGATAAGCTAAATAGATAAAACTTTTTTCACTGCTAGTCTTTTTGTTTGTCATAATTACTATATTTAGTACATATATATATATTAAATAAAAATTTCCATTTGGTTTTCAATTTATTTTTAGTATAGAAAAAAAATCATATCTTTTTGAATCTGAATTCAACTTTTATTTGAATTTTTGGATTTTGGTTTAAACATCTTAAAACTCTAAATAGTTATATGACTGAATAACACATGTTTTAATTTAGGATTTATTAATCATATAATTAGTAACATGTAATTTCAAAAATTCATTAGAAAGACATAATAAAAAAATTTAATGTGGTTTGAATCAGAGTCGTGCCCATTGTGTAACGAAAAATGCCATTGCCTTAGGCCCCCACTTTATACATTATGTTGTAGGGCCCCCAACTTTAATTTTCTGTTTAATAAGTACAGTCTTTGTATATAAGTTTCTCTTCTTAGTTTCAAATTAAATGATAATTTGTTATAAATTTATTTGTCCTAGTTAATTTATTAGTAGTATTTGTGCTAGTTACGTTAGTCAATTAAATGTCAAACTATTTAGAGTTTTTTTTCTTATTTGATCTTAGTAATGATACTTTATTGATAAATTTATATCCCCGCCTTTTATTCTTCTAATCATTTAAATAATAATTTATTAGGTGACTACAAAATATCAAATACTCCTTTTTGATATTGAATATGTTATTACTATTTTATTTATTTAATGGTAAAATAGATCGTTTATATCTTAAAATATTATGTACAAATTTAAAGTTTTTAAACGATATATATATTTAATAGGGTAAATCTCTCAAATAGCTATTTTGGAAGTTTTTGTCACAAAAATAGCACTTGAAAGAAAAAATGACCAAAATAGACCTTTTATATTTTGAAAATTTTAAAATTTTTAATTTTTTTTTAAATTTTTAAACATCAACTCCAAAACCTCCACCCCATAACTCTAAACCTTAAATTTAGATTAGTTAACCCAAATGTATAAATATATATATTTACATCTTTTAATAAAATTTATTTTGGTCATTTTTCTCTTTAGGTGTTATTTTTGGACAAAAACTTTTTTTAGGTCTATTTTAGTCTTTATCTCTATATTTTTAATATTTGATTAAAAAAATACTTTTAATTTTGCCTTGGGCCCCCGAATAGTTAGTCACCTCACTGGTTTGAATTTTCATATCTATTAAATATACAAACTAAGCTATTTTGTCAAATGATACTCTAGGCATTGTGGGTGTTAAACTATATTTAAAATGAAGGGGCCAAATATCGTGAACCGATTAAAAAAGAAGTACTGATCTGAAATTTGAGGCAGTTCCCTTGCCAAAACCCTGAACCTACCTTCCGTTT
The DNA here is from genome assembly GCA_905132885.1 of Moricandia moricandioides. Lineage (NCBI taxonomy): Eukaryota > Viridiplantae > Streptophyta > Magnoliopsida > Brassicales > Brassicaceae > Moricandia > Moricandia moricandioides. Next base: position 47,657 of record CAJHQQ010002714.1, read on the forward strand.
CAGATCGCGAACCGACACTTCCAATCTCTTCTGTTCGCCGTTCTGTAAGCTTCCTCTGAGTTTTCCAGTTATATATTTTCGATGAATTCAAGCTTCCCATCATATAAGCTGCTACTTACTAGGATCTTGAATCTAGATTTAGAAGTTGCTCAGGTTTATTGATTCATTGCCTCTGTTTGTTCCGATTGCAGAAAAATAATTAATTAGGGCTTCGATTTCGGCTAGAGATTTCGATTGCTCCAAGTGAAGATTTTGACAGGCTTTAATTTCTCTCTCGCCATCATCGAAGTTGGTGGCTCCATTGCATCTTCTTCCAAGTTTCATCTTGTAAGGTTTGTAGCTATATTGTTGCTTGAGTTGAACTGAGATAGTTGTCCGTTAATAATTGATTATGTTCTTCACAATTGAATTTTTTTTCGTTAGAGTGGTTCTAATCGGGAGTCAGGGAGACGTTTCTTATGTTGTCTGATTCATGTTTAGGAGCTAAATGATTCCTTTTTAGTGTGTCTATTTCTCTTGAAATTAGAATCTGATCTTTATGAATTGGATTATTCTGTTTCTCCGGATGTGCTTGTGTTTTTGTTTGATTTGTTTTTATATATCTTATGGTTTTGAATCCTAAGTATATAATCTCAAGTGGTTTAATGTCTTGGTAGAGTTGTGAGAGAGATGTTTACTAATAATCAAAGACAAGAAGAACGTACCGGCAAGACAGGAACACCAAGGCTTCAATATCTACAGGTCTTTTTTTTTTTTTTTCGCAAATGTGCAAGTTGCATGAATTGTTAACCTCTACTTCTTCCAAATCGGTTTGTACCATTATGCATCAATGTTTCATCATGGAGATTGACCCGACCAAAAAAAAAAAACAAAAACAAAAGGGAAAAAGCTGAGTTTCTTTGTGTGTACAATCTAGGAAGGTTTATGTCTGTGAGATCCTTCGTTGTGGGAAGATTTGTTTTTTGGAGCTGAGATTTTCCTCATTTCAATGCAGGAGCTTGTGAGTCAGTTTCAGAATGCAACTGATGAACGTATGACTGCTTTAGTCTTACTTATCTGCTCATGCTTCTTGTAACTTGAGTGAAGAGTACACACGTTGCTGTATGATTTTAAGGACTGTGTTTGGCTTCATATGGAATATGAGATCACTTTCAGATGATTCTGCTAGACTTAAATTTAGCAAAGCCCAAGCTATTATATTTTTGGTTTTGTCTCTTACACATTTAAGTCAAGCACTGATATATTATTGTCTTGCACCTGCAGATACTAAAGAGAAAATTGTAGCCAACTTGGCGAATTTTTCCTATGACCCTTACAACTACACCATCTTACGTCAGGTAACCTTGAATTTACTTTCCATTTTTTCTAACCGTAGAAAACTTGAATATGACCGCCACTTTGCTGTTTTGTTACGATGGGAGCAGCTAAATGTCTTGGAACTATTCATAGACTGTATTACAGAGCCAAATGAGAAGCTTATAGAATTCGGGATAGGAGGAATATGCAACTCTTGTGCTGGTAAAAGACAACAGAGCCTTTTATATGCGAATATACTATTATACTTTGTTGCTTTTGTTCTTGTCATTGTTGATTCTTCAAACGCTTGCTCTTCCTTGTTCTTTCTTCAGAGCCAAAGAATGCTGCTACGATTGTTGAGGCTGATGGAATTCCTCTTATAATCAAATGTTTGTCAAGCCCTGTACGGAACACTGTGAGTACAGAATGTTTCTCGCGCTCATTAAATATTTTGACGAAACCAAAAAGAGCTGTTTTGTTTCATAATAGGTGAATTACGCTCTGGGGGCTTTGTATTACATTTGTGAATATAACAGAGCAACAAGAGAGATGATTCTGAAAGCAGAAGTACTGGATCTCATCGAGAGGTATGCAGCAGCTGAGACGGTCTGTGTAAGCTTTAGCAACTTAGGTAAGGCGTTTCTTGACAAGTATGTTCATGCAAGCACATGAGAGGGATTCTGTTTTCGTTTATATTGAGTTGTATTCAGCTTGAAAATACCAAAGTTTTGCCAAAACGTAAACACTAGGAAAGTGTTTAGATGTGTCTTGTGAGAATCTAGATGAGTAATGAGGAAGTTTAAAATGTTGAATTGGTCTGCGTAAAACAAAAATGAAAAAAGTAGATTGATTGTTGAAAAAAAATATCCCCTAGACATTATCTAAAAAGTGATTTGCTATTTGTATCAATGATTTTGAAAGAAAAATGATAATATGTCATTAACAATGATGACATGATTTAAAGTCTAATGTGTATTTACATTTAATATTAACTAGCCTTTGACCCTTTCTATAAATGTCAAATATTTTAATTAATTTGCCTGATATTAGGCATGGGCATTCGGGTCCTCGGGTCGGGTTTGGGTTGGGTCTTGTCGGGTTCGGGTCCTTCGGGTCTTTAGATATTTAGACCCAATAGGGTAATTAGAATTTGTCGGTTCGGATTCGGTTGGGGTCCTATCGGGTTCAGGTCGGTTCGGGTCTTAGATGTGAGACCCAGTAGGGTAATTAAAATTTTTCGGTTCGGTTCCAGGTTGGGTTCGGTTCGGGTCCTACCGGTTCCGACCCAAAAAACACCCAAAAACACACAAAAAAAAATCTAAAAATAGTTTAAATGCCCAAAATATCTAAAATTTTACTTAAAATTTGATCCGAAGACATGAAAAACACCCAAAATTAATTGAATTATATTTTTTAAAATCTATAGTTTTACATAAAACCCAAAATTATACAAAAAAAACAAATCCGAAACTTTAAAAAATATCCTTAATACCAAAAATATACTAAAAATACTCATATATATTTAATATATACTAAAAGTTTCGGGTATTCGGGTACCCTATCGGGAACCGCTGTTCGGGTTGGGTTTAAGACCCGCGGGTCTTCCACAACAAGACCCAATAGGGTAAAATGACATTACCCATACCCGACCCGAACCGGTTTTTTCGGGTCGGTTCCGGTTCGGGTTTTCGGGTTTGGGTAAAATGCCCAGCCCTACCTGATATAACTGTATATATGATTGAGACTCAATATTCGTTATCCGATCCAGGATCCATCCGCTTCGAAAAACGAATATTCAGGGATTCTAATAGTGATTTTACGGATTCGACTGATCTAGGTACAAATTCGGATAGTAAAATTTAGGTCTAGATCGGAATATAAATATTTAAAATTTAATTTAGTTATCTATGTATATTATATATACTTTTATATAAAATAACTAAAATTTTAATTTTATTAAATTTTAGTGATTTTTAAGTTTTTAAATAATAATTTTAAATAGACTAGTTAATAGTTAATTTTTAATTTAAAAAACATCCGCGTGTATTCAGATTTTAGTCCGAATATCCTTACCCCAAATATCTGAATCCAGATAAAAATTTTACGAATCCGACGAATGCATATCTGAATCTGTATATCCTAAAATACCTCAGCTATTCGATACGTCATAGACTTAACTGTGCATATGAATTATATGGTAATTAAAATTTTTAAATTTATAAATTACATAAGTTATTCTTATTAGATATATATCGTACAAATGAACAATACATTGTATTTGTTTGTATATATAACCATTTATAATAAATATTAATATGTATTTTTAGTCACTAAATTGTTATGGAAAGTTACATGATTTTGTTATTATAAATGAATAAGTTTAGATTATAATCGAAAATTATTAACATTATTATTTTTATATTTCTAATATTGTTTGTTAGCTTATATGAATATGAATAAAAAACAAAACTAATTTAATGCTATATATATGTAATTCTGTTTTTATTATAAAAATTTGGAAACACATATACAATTTTTTATGAAATCTTCAATTATAATAATAAAAATTGCTAATGGGCTTAGCCCAGATTTATTTTTTTTTGTTAAAAATTAGTGTTGGATGCATGAATAATATCATTACTTGTAAATATTAGGTAAAAATAATGGTTATTTCCTATTTGTACTTTAGTTTTAATATATTAGATTATATTTTTAGTAAATTTTTAAAATATAGTAATAATTCATAAATCCTCATTAATAGAAAAATAAATAGTAAGTCCTGTTTTGTACTTCTCTAATAAATTTTATCGAATTATTTTGAAAGGACAACAATGAAGTGGGTGGTGTAAGTAAGTTTAACTCTGTCTACAATCTTTTGAACTTTCCGAGAAGTCTTTGAACAATCTCTCTTCTTGATGAATGTTGTTCAAAGATCACTTAGCCTTATTGAGGTTTAAAATGTTTTCATAGATACTCAAGAGAGAATCCCAAAGCTCATTTGTTGTCTCGCAGTAGGAGTAAGCATGAAGCATTGATGGCACTAATGAGCTTTATTGAACCGCTAACACCAAATAATCCTCTTATGTCTACTTGTACTCATCTCGGCTGGAACTTGTTTTGAGAGGGGACTCTACAGCTCCTTCCTCTCCTTCATCAACCTTCTTTCCTTTGTCTACAATTGTTTATATAAATCCCCAAATTGTTTATATAAATCATCAACTCTACAGCTCCTTCCTCTACTAGACCACAAATCGATTGAAATCCCCAATCTTTGAAACCCTAATTTGAAATGAAAATATCCACAAATTGCTTGAAATCACAAATCGTAACCGTAAAAATGAGAGGAAAACAATAGCCAACCTAACTAAACAACAAAGGAAGCGGCGGCGCTAGGGTTTAGAAGAAGCGGCGGCGCTAGTGTTTAGAGGAAGCGGCGGTGAGAACGGTGAGAATGAAGTGAGATAGATAGCCGACGTTGAGAACGATGGTTTGTTCGGAAATAGTGGGAACTCGAAATCGCCTTTGATATCGCCTTTGAGAGAGAACTGTTAGGGTTTTTGCGAAAAATTAACACAAAAAAAATCACCTTATATATTGGGTAAATAATCCGGTTAGCTTTAAAAGTACAGTGGAAAAATTTAAGGTTTGGTCCGGTTTAGACGACTTACAAATAAGTCGTCTGGCGGATAATGTACATCAGACGACTTAATATTTAGTCTTCCGTTTGCGGACGACTAAATGTTAAGTCGTCCTGGACCCTAAAATGAAACCCTAAACTAAAATGACTAAATTAACTAACTAACCACGTTATAAAATCAAATTATACTTCAATACTGTTTACTATACACAGAAATGAACACGCTTAGGTAATTTTTAAATTTTTCAAAAACAATTTTAATGCTTTCCAAAATCTAACCCTAAGACCACATACAATACTACAGCATATGTTGATGAAACATAAACTAAAGAATATCATGACTCACTACTTTCACTCATCTATGCTGAAAACAATTGAAATTTGTTATATCTTAATTTATATCTCTTAAGACATATGTTAATTACATAATTCCCATTTTTCACTTATCAAAATATTTTTTACAAAATTTTTAAATTATGTTTAAGAATAACTGTCCAGACGACTTTAAGTCGTCTGGACAACTTATTTCAAGTCGTCTGAACAGACGACTTGCGAGGGTTAGAAACGTAAAGAAAATTCTGTTTTTTTGTTTGTTCACAAGGGGATAGTTGTAATTTCAATAGCCTTTTAAGTTACTTTTGCCTTTGACCCTAGTTTGGGTATTCTTTTGGGTTTGACTCCAAGTTTTGAGTCACATTTGGCAATTCTCCCTATAATAGTTAACCACATGCTACTTACCAAAAATATGGTCATTAGACCCGGGAAAAATGTCATTTTCGACCCCAACAATTTGTGTTGTGCCTTTTTATACCAAAACAAATTATAAGTACAAAATTATACCCGACCTAAGTATTTATTTAAACTTTCGACCCAAATTCAATATGTAGCATAAAAACCTACCTTGACTAACATCACGTTAGTCAACCATTATGTTAGATAAAACAACGTCATTTTGTATTGGAATTTTTTAAAAGAAATTACGTTTGCTAGGATTCGATCTGTGTTCCCGCGATCATAGAATAAGCTCACTTAAGCTCACTTACAAATATGCTACGACACTTCTGTTTTATTCTTATTAGATTGAAAACATCTATATTTTGACTTGTATATTCTAAGAAAAAAATATTTTTGTTTACAAATTTTATTTATTACAAATTATAATTGCATCAATAACTTATATGCTTTAAGTTTTTACACTCTTACACATGTAATAAAACTAAAAATTATATTTCATAAATTATTCATTCTAATTTAAAAATGAAAATTTTCAAATATTTAGCTAATTTATTTATTGAAAATTTAAAAGAGAAATACTTTGAGATAGACATAAAAAGGTTTTGTCACCAAAATAGACATAAAGAAAAATGACCAAAATTTACTTTATCAAAGGTGTAAATATACATTTATACCCTTTGATTTAACTAATCTAAACTTATGTTTAGAGTTATAGGGTGGGGTTTTGGACGTGAGGTTTAAAATTAAAAAATAAATAAAAATTTTAAATAAAAAGATTTATTTTGGTCATTTTTTTTGAGATCTATTTTTTTGACGAAAAATTTAAAATTTCTATTTGACAAAAATTCCAATTTTAAAAATCTACATATAGTAGTGATTACTTATATTTTGTACTCTATAATAGAAGAGAGCTTTGCTCTAATGATTATTTGTATTTTATATTCTAAAAATATTTTTAAGTATATTTATCATCTATTTATTCTTTAGTTTATTGTACAATCTATAACTTTTAAAATTTTAAAACTTCTCATCTCTAAGTTATCTTGTAACAATAGACCAACAAAGTTACATCATTTCAAAACTAACTTATTGACTTTATTATACCATATAAACAAAAACAAATGACATAACGTAATATTTAAATGTATAAAAATGTAAGATATAACTTTATTAAGTTTTAAAATAAAAACATATAAAAATGTGGAACCATTTTGTAAAGAAAAAGTTGGAACATTAAAATAGAGTAAATGAACATTGTTAATCTATGTTTGAAGCACTACGATTAGTATAAAATATAATGTAATATTGGGGATAATTTTAGAGAAATTTTATTATATAACACAAAAAATTAAAATTAAGCAAATACACATAACAAGTTAGATAAAATTACATAATAAGGCACTTATCTTGCGTTGTATAAGAGATTTATGCACTTTCATGTTAGAAGACACTTCTTCTCCTTTTTGCCCAGTAAAAAAACATGTTTTACCCTTCACTTAACCAAAACTTTTTTTGTTTAGTTGCAATCATGGTTTTGAAAACCGGATCAAACCGGTCGGTCGAACCGATCTGACCGTGACTCGCTGAAGAAGCCGGATCCGGTTCAGTTAAAAATTCAGATTAGAGAAAATTGGTAAAACTAACAATGAACTGGTAAAATCGGTGACCCGAATCAACTTTAAAATCTGGTTCTAAAAAGTTAACAAATAATTAATGTGTTTTAAATTTTTATTAAAATTCAATATTTCACAATCAATGTTTGACTATTATTATTTAATTAGTTGTCTATTTAATTCTATTTTCTTAAGAAAGAATGTAAACAAATATATTTTTGACTTTCATATATTATTCTTATTTTAAAATATTTATAAAATATGAGATTTTAGTTGTAAATATAAATAAATATGATAATTTGAACAATCAATCGTTTGGTTTTTTATCAATTTTGGTTTGTATACTATTTACTTGTTTACTGTATATATATTTAAATTTATGTTTATTTTATTTTCTAGTTAATAAAAGAGAAAAGAGTATATTATATGCAGAATTAATTTATAAATATATATATAATGTAATATATATATATATATGTGTAAAATTGAAAATCCGGTTCAACCAATAGCTATACCGAGTTGGTGTCCGGTCCGATTTTCAAAGCTGCGTTATGACTGAATAAACGAGACTCTTCAACTATACCACACAAATTATATTGTTAACTGTAACATAAAACACATATTATACATGGTTGTGTTTTAAAGTAAAACATAATGTCGTGACTATATCTATTTTCGTGTTCGACACTGCATGGACCTCTTTTTCGGATGTTCAATTGCTATATTATTGCCCTTTTTACATGGAAAATTGACATAATTATTTCTTTATCAAGTAAAAACTATCCACGATTTTGTAGCTACTAGTATGTGTCCTCACCAACAAATAAATTCAGACAATAGTCATAATCTGTTCATGATCTTCTGACCATGATGACTACATGATATTAGTTTTCTCACAACTATTTATCCAAGAAGAAACATACCTAAAAGAATTACAGTAAATGCATGAAATGTTAATCAACCACCATACATCAGACATTCAAACTCTTTCACCAAATTTGTGACTATAATTGTTCCGTGTTTGGCATTTCATGAAACACCATTTTTGGTTGTTCAACTAGAATAAGCTTGTTGCGAAAAAATTTCGTACACTGTTTTTCCAAATTTAAACTATCCTCAATTCAACATATACATAAATGTGTCATGAAAACCTTATTCATTTAGGTTTGACCACACTATTCAATATTCACATAAATGTGTCTTGCAAACCCTATCCATTTAGGGTTGACCACACTGTGACTATATTGTGGGCATAACATATGTCTGTTTCCACCAAATATTTTCGATGCAGAAAAAATAATGCCATGTTAATCAACCAAAAAAATTCAAGCATACAACGACATCCAACAAAAAGGTGCTTTCAGTTACAATATACATACAGCCAACAAAGAAAGTAGCTTCTCATTAACAAGGCACTTTCAATAAACAAAAAAAAAACAAAAACAAAATATACATGCACATCTGAAACCGTTCCAACATTCCTATATTATCATTCTTCATAAACACCTCTTCTTTAACAACATCACCCTCTTCTGCCAAGCTGCCAGACAGAAAAAAAACAAAAAAAAAGTCGAAAAAGTCAGACCATCTAACAGTTTCATTTAAATAAATTCTTGATTGCAAGACAAATTACAATTATGTGTCCACATGGACATCTAATTAAGTACATGAATGTCTCGTGGAAAACCCTTGCCACTGACCACCTATTCACTCACACATGTACAGCCCCATAAGAAGCCTCACTCGAAATGATACCTTGTTCTCTTCAACTTCTGAACCGTAAGTCCTTTCTCATCACCTGCAAACTTCCCAATTAACCTAAAACCATTTGAATGGTCAACATCACATGTATTAGCTTGGAATTAGTCAAACATTTACCACATAGAGCTTGAAAACCTCGACAACTAAATGCCTATTGATAACTAAATGGGTTTGCGTAAACAACATAGTATAGTGAACACGATAAACATAACTTCCATCTTGATAATTTACGGATTATAAGTTATTAAATTTGAACTTTTTATAACTTTTTTAGAAATTTTTCTTTTCAAATTCAAATATTCTTTTTGAAACCATTTTTAATTTGAATTATATATTTATTTTTAAAATCCTAAACCACCTTCCAAAACTTCACCCCTCAAACTAAATCATAAGTCTAGATTAGTTAAACTTAGGGATATAAATGTCTACTAACCCCTTTAAAACGAAAGACAAATGTAGTCTAGGTAAACATGAAAAGCATTACTAAGAATGTGGTAGTTTAACCAATTACTCAAAAAATTAAATAGAAAAATTTACTTATATCGTTATATATTTAATAAGTAATTAAATTAATACACTAATTATTTATAGATTAAAAAATTAAATTTAAATAAGTATGCACATAAAACAATAAAAAATTATGTTTTTAACTGAACATAATCTTTTGAAATTTAATATTATAAAATAAATATTAGTTAAATTTTAAATTCCCAGTGATAACTCCTTTGAGTTTATTTTTTACTAAAAGAACCCTCAAGGAAGAAAATTTCCAAAAGAGGTTTCATTAAAATGTAAATATACATTTATACCCTTAAGGTAAAGCAATTTAGACATAGGGTTTAAAGTTAATAGGTGTGATTTTGGAGGTGATTTTAATTTTTAAATTACTAAATAAATATTAAAATTTTATAAATAAACATTTTTAAGATAGTTTCAAAAATCAATTTCGAATTTCAAAAACATTTTTTGAAAATAATTTGGAAAAATTGAATTTATTTTATAAAAAGTTATTATTTTATTTTAATATTTATTTATATTTATATATCTATAGAACAAGTGATAGAAGAGTTTTTAATTTTTTTTGGTCTTATTTTTCCTTAAGGGCTGTTTTGATGACAAAGATTAAAAACGGCTATTTCAGAGAATTGTACAATAAAAAATTTAAATTGAATTGCTAAACATGTTTCAATATCTTCTTGACTTAATAAAGATACTAAAACTGAATTAGTTTGACTATATGATGGATCATATTTATATTTTTTAAGCAAGCAGTTTTAACGAAATTTTATTGCATGATATTTAGATATATAGGAAACAAGTTAAAAAAGTAAAATATATTATTACGATGATAATATTTAAAATATAATACATCTACAAACATAGTAAAATTGAAATGATATTTTAAGACATAAACATCATAGACAGTAAAATTTCTTGAAAAATAACCCTTTGTTTATATTGAATTGTATTCAGCTTGAAAATACCAAAGTTGTATAGCAAAAGGCCAAAACGTAATCACTTGGAAAGTTTTTAATCGTGTCTTGTGAGAATCTAGATGAGTAGAAAGTTTGAAATGTTGAATTGTTCTGGTCAAACAAAAATGAAAAGAAAGTAGAACAATTTAATTGTTGAAAACAAAATATTTCATTGTAATGCTAGAGAAGTTGCTATAATAAGATTATGTAAATAAAAAAAGAAATATATTCATTTCTCCAACATTTCATTCAAATACATAAATTCACCACTTTATGACATTTCATGGTTTTCATGGCCAGATTCTTTGCTGCAGTTGTACTGCTTTAGGGGTCTTATGTTCCGATTCTTAGGTTCGTTATGAGAGGCAGTGCCCCAAAGAACATCTGTCTAATCTCAATATAGGGTAAACAAGAACTTTCTAAATTTTTTTAGAAAAGATACATGCTCAGTACTTATTAAGAGGAAAAAAAGATACATGCTCAGTTGATAATGGATATTTGAAATTCGGTCACATGACCATAAGAATATTAAAACTTAGTAAATAATCATAATTAGGCATGGGCTATGGTATTCTTTATTAAATGTCATTTTGTCCTCATATGTGCTAATTACTTTTTTTTTCTTACATATTTCCCTCCTTTAGTTTAATTACTTCTAATTTTTTAAAAACACTTATTCAAATTTAAAAATTACTCATAAAAAATAGAATTTTTATATTTATGATATGTTTTCGGCTATTTTAAAACTCATCTACTTTAGAAAAATTGATATATCATATTAAATTTCAAAAGATAATTTTTTAAATCTATACTATATTATAAATTCATATAGTATGGTTTGATTTCTTTTTTCAATGGGACTTCATATTTGAATATATAGATTAAATAAAACTTAATGCAAATTGATTTCTTTAGATTTTTCAAACCAAAACTCGAGATATTTTTTCATATTTTCTATATTTTCGTTTTTTATCCTTAAATAACCGATCAATTATAGTGTATTGTAAAATATAATATTCCATTCTATTTTAATGACATCTCTATATATAAAGGAGAACAAAGTCTCTTCTCCTTAATCCATATCATTAAGAGATTATCTAAAAATTGTACACATAAGCATATTTTTTAAATTTT